>CATIWM010300763.1:0-11031 GCA_949671775.1 Mallotus repandus
GCTCCACTTGAATAGTTTGACATGAATTCTTCATTTTGAGGGTCAAAATATGATAATAAGGTGTAAAAGTGATGATTTTGCCCTTTTGTCAAACTTTGTCCAAATATACTCAATTGAGCTCCATTTGCACTTGTGCTTTGATTCATCACCTCAAGCTTCATCTCTTGCTTCAGGAACATTCCTAAAGCATCCTTGAACTTCTTCATGCGAGTTCTAGTCATGGGACCATCATACTTGAGTAGATCATCATGCTTATCAACATGGTTGGTGTTTGTTTGGTTTGCATCATTTTGGCTTAGTGGTTAATCCATATGCCCAGAAGACTAGACATACCTAGAGGTTAGCGGTTCTAATCCTCTCTCCCCTCCCCCTCCAACCCATACATATGTAGTTGTTCCAAAATAAAAAGTTTCAATTTAGATCAAAATTTTAAAAAAAAAGTCTAATGTAAAATTAGGGCAAAACATTGAGGTCAAATTTGTATGTTTAGCCATTTTCTTTAAAAAATTTTGGTTAAACAAAAAAGTTAGAATTTCTTTAAAACCATATTTTTGAGCCCCTCTTTACAGACGAAGATTGTCTTCGGTAATTTAAGTGCTGACATGGCAATGCCACTCTTAAAAATCCATATATTTCCAAAAAAGAAGAAGATTCATGCTGCTCTTAAAAATACAAGAAGCCTTGCATTTGATGTTTCAGCCCTGCAAAATTATGCTCATCCCATTTCTCATCTCTCGAAATAAATCCTCTTTAGATCTTAAGAAGTCGACATCATAAATTTGATCATGGACCCCTACCATTTTCCTACCGGTGAAAGGCCAAAGAGAGTAATCCAAGTAATCAGAAGTAACACTGAGAGGATATCCTTCAGGGAGCATAAAGCTCTACATTGCAACCACGAGTTCCCTCCAATGTATGGCCATGATGATGATAAATCACGAAGTGATGATGGAGGAACAAGAAATTGATCTTGAAGGAAATCATGAATAAGCTTAATCCAGTTGCTTCCTTTAACTTCCCAAACTATACAAGCATAGACTCCTTCCTCTTGATCATTTTGTGAAGAAAGAATTGTTCTTACAAACGCTGAAGAAGCAGACTACAACCACAACTACTAAAAGTTATCATCACCATTCTCTGAACAATTGTTACCAATATCATTCCACCACCACGCCCATGAATTTTTATTATTTTCCTTAGCTTCAAAGATAAAGACACTTGCTATAATTTTACCGGCCATCTCTTTAATGCACTGACAGCAAAGAAACACATAGATGTTTTGTCATTTCTACCGCATATGTACCATTGACAATGTATTAACTGCATTTATAAGGTAGTACGGAAAGTTAAAAATAGCATTACATACCTTTCCAAAAGAAGTATTGGATACCTTCTTTTGAAAGTCCTGGAAATAGTAATAATGTATGTGAGTTTTTGCCTTTTAAAAATAATGGAATTTTGATTATAAAAGCTGATAAGCTTACGTTTTCTTACCTTTAAATATTGTTGATACAGAGGTTCCAAAGTACACCATTCGTCTTGGCAAATTCCAAATCCATTTTCTTGGAACATCAATTGGGTTGAGGCTAGATGCATGATCTGCAATCACCTGCATATTGCAAATTGCTTGATAATTAATGATCAATTTGGAAAATGAATGGCTATGAATTCTAGCATATATAAGACAGTAGAATCACCTGAGGTTTTCCCAAGTCAGAGAAATAGCCTTGTTAGTTAAAGTTTCGCAATGTGGTGTAGTTTGCTCGAGCAATTTTCTTTTACAATAAAAAATGCAGGTGAAATCCTCTTCTGGTAGAAGTATCAATTTGGAGTTATACCTTAAAAGTGATTGAGATAGTGACATCACCTCATGCCCTCCACAAGTAGAAAAACAAAGTCCAGCATTGAGAACTATTGAAAATGTGCACAATGAGGTGAAAGTTGTTGCAGTGGTGTAGGTTTTCCAGAGTTATGAGGTGATGTTTTTAGATCAGGGGGCAGGTTTTAATGGGTGCCAATTTCCCTTAAATCTTCAGAACATGAAAAAGCCAGTTATATCATCAAGGTAACCTGTGGTGGGATTTAATACAATTTTACTCCCAAATATAGCTCAAAGTTCTTGCTGGCAAACAAATCTCCAGAAAAGTTGGCTTCTCTGTAGTTGTATTGAAATTTTATGGTCCAACTCCAATGATGCAGTTTGCTATGATACGATTAACTAAAGGACTACAAATTAAATCCACATTCACTAATGAGTAGTTTGAGTGTACAACGAGGGTTTGCTTCAAAAACTTGAGAGATGATACATAGCTTAAATGGTATTTACCTCATTCGCTTGAAAGTATGTGCCATTGAGTGGAAAGCTTCCTCGCATTGCTGTTCGACAAGGTATCTGCATATGAGCCATGTAAATTCATTAAGCAACTTGACAGTCAATCTTTTTTCTGTTAGAACTTTATATCCATTGAAGTATATTTGCTCACCAGAAGTGTTCCCCTGACAGTTTTTGAATTAGCTTCTCTGATACTATTGCACAAAAAGCATGTCTGTTCATTGCATAATTTGTCTGGTCCTTGGAACTGACAATGTTGCTCTGGTGGTTGAATTGAATTTGCAGTTTCACCTAGTAATCATATCGTATTAAGAAATTTTACAAGAGGAGCAAGTAGCATGTTCTATCCAATGTAGGAGCATATACTATCCTAGAGTCTAATGGTTCAGATGCACATAAACTGTGTGGTAGATATGAAAATTATGTACGACATACGACATGGTAACTTGTAGTCTCATTTCAGGTTCATGGCCATTTGTCTATTTTTATTTTGTTCCAGTTTTTTTATTATATCATATATCCTGCTCACCTGGTGTCCATATTGCAAGAAGGTATGGACTAGGATCATCAGCTTCTCTTTTATTCATCTGTAAATTTATGACTCACAATTAAGCCAAAAGTAATGGAAGGCAACTTGAGATGGTCAAATGATAAAGACTGATACTAACCCCTTTAAGGAGAGGATGGGAATCTGGAAGTTCATACCTGCATTGCACCAGGGAGACAGGAGTTAGAGCATGCAACAGAGGATTTTTTTGTTGTTTTATATTTTCTTTTATGATCATCATTATTATTTTTTCTCAGTTTTCTGTTCTTTCTAACTATCAACTTCAATTTCCTTGTGCCAAAGGAGTTTCAAAGCATAACTATAGAATGATACATGTGGTGGTAGATGATAAGTAAAGTTAATCCACAAGATTCCAGCATTTTCTTTTTCTGATAAAAGGAAAACTTGACTCTATCAAGTTGTATGCAGTGGTTCTTTTGCAACCACTTTGTAATCAGTTACAGGAAGGTATTCACTTACACTTGGTGTTCCGTCCGTAGCTGATTGACATTCTTCAGTTTGGGCACGGGGATGGACGCAGCTTCTGGATTCAAAGCAACTAAAGTTTTTGACATGTCATATTCTTGGAGTTCCATGTTCGCTTGCATATAATTATGTATATTCACTGTCAACTCTTCCATGTTGAGTTTTATTATTGGAATTTCATCAGGATCCTCATCAAATATATCCTCTGTATCACTTTCTATTACTTCTGCATGTTCTTGTTTTGGTGTTGCTGGCTCTTCAATTATAGGCACACAACTAACAATATCAGACCCTCTTCTTTTAAGTGAGTAGTCCTCGGCTGGAGGTAATAGCAAGGGATCAATAACTATACCGGGGCTTCTCTCTGTTGCCAAGGGAATCGTTGCATTCACTATACTCTTATCTTCTGGGCCAGGCAGGGCAAGTCTTGCACTGCATCAGAGGTCACATTTAACTTGTATTAATTTTTTCAAAGATCAGTTATTGCTTTGAGCACATTACAGCAAACAATAAGTACTTGGATTCGCATGGGATTTTCCTTCTCTTTATCACATAATCATGATAGTTGATTGATTTGAATTCAGTATGTTTATGTAATTTATTTTGGGACCTGTGGGAGATAAGGCCATTAGGAAAAAAATGTTGATTATTATGTATGATGTTGAGAGCCTTTCTACATGTGCATGAGAGTTACCAAAAGCGCATATAATCTTTTTGTAGCCATGGTACTTATTAACTCATCCTGTATTTTATGATTTTCTAAATTTTTCCTTTTCCTATGAAACTGGTCCTGGGTCTTATGTGCATCTTACATCAACTTTTTGGTATCATGGGTTAAAAGGAAAATTGATGTCCTGTTATTTGATTTTTGCATAGTTCCTACAAGTATGCTCATTAGAACAGTAATGTAACTATTCTGCTTGCATCATGTTTTCCCTCCATCCTCCCTTACATTGTTGCAATAATCAACAACTGTTCCTCTGATCTCCTTATATATTGTATGTGTTATGCTTACCAGATTAAATGTGTTTCTTGCAGCTAAATGTTCTGTTTATTTTTGCAAATGTTTGAGTTTCAAATTCGTTTAGACTTAATTTCTCACATATCCAAATTTTGAAGTTGGCATTTATCAGCCTATATATCTTTCTTTGCTACTATATATTGGTGACAGAAGTTAGATAAATTGATGGCACACCTTGCAAAGGCACTAGCAAAATGTCTGCATTCTGCTCTCATTGGACACACATTGCAATTTGGCCTGCTTTTTGTACAGAAAACCTACATAAATACTGAAGCTTGTGAAATATTGATGTTGTTTCTAAAATGATCAAACTACAAGTAACACTATAATGAATGTGGAAGCTGAAGTCTGAATATACCTTTCCAAATGTAATCATCTGGTAATGTAATTCATACCTGTAATCCCGTTAAACAGAAATAACAAGAAAGTAAATGAATCAGAAAGTAGCTTATTCTGCGCTCATTTATGTGCGGGAAAACTGAACAAACTGACTTGAAGGAAGAATTGTGTGGTTACAATGTTCGTTGATCGAGTTTGCACAATCTTGGCCAGAGGTATTTCTGAATTGACTCGAGTACTGGGTACCTAGAGGGAGAACGTTATCAGCATTTTTATCAGTGGAAAAATAAGGAGCCAACTGGTTGGCATATGAGTACATACAGTTCCAAGAGGTGTAACTGAAGTGATTCTGGCAGCGGTTGAAGAGGGACCCATCCTAGCTGAACTGCTATCCTTCCAACATTTGTGTCAACCTTCATGAAAATGTAAATGAATTATGTACTGCAAGGTTTTGAAGGATCTTTAATTATGGTTCTAATTCTGCAATTAATGTAGCTTGCCGGGAAAGCAGCATGATGAAGTGTTAAGAGTCGTATGCACACCACACTTTTCAATCCCAATCCCCGTATACTTAGCAGATAATCCCTGTACATTTCTTGCAGTTAATTTTAGCTAATGCGATGCTACTTGTAATCATATTCAAATAAATGCGGTAGCTCGAATGTTTTAAGAAAGGGCTATAACATTCATGTCGCTTACTTTGCTTTGTCAGGGGGGACATCTCTTAACCATTCCAGGTCAATGCTTCCATGTTCTCTGACCAGTCTGCCTAGGAATTCCTGCAATATTTTGCAATCACAATTATCATGAAGCGAAAATAGAATATCTGACTTTCCTATAATGAAGATATTTCAGATATTACAGTTTTACTAATTAGGGAATTTTGGATTATTAACTTATTTAGGATTCATGTAATAAAACAACTCACCGAAACGGCCTGAATTTTCGACCAAAGGGAGGAAATTCATAATGGCCGACCAAACCAATACGAGTTTTTAAAGAAAATTACCTCTAAGAGTGTTTAAAGAAAGGAGAAACCCCCAATAGCATCTTTTAAGGACAATTTGATTTGTTTAGAGATATTGTTTGCTTATGATGCCAATTGAAGATGTTCTCTTGATAACTGTGGTTTGAGATCGAATAAGATTTCTTTTACCTAGATACGTTCTGCTAACATGTTGTTCATCCCTCTTTCTTTAATAGTGTCAGAAATCTCATTGACACTAGCGCTTCTCATTGCCTCATAGTCCAAGGAGTCCATTGCATCTTCGCTTTTTTTCTTTTATTCTGCCATTTGCCAGCACCTGCTTCCTTAAACCATCCCAGCCATCTGCATCTTTTTACTTCTCTCAGCCTTCTCTTTTATTGCTTTTGGTGGATTTGTATTTAAGTTTACTTTATCAGTAAAATATACTTCCTTTGAATTCGACTCAATGAAATTATTTTCTGCGACTGTTTGTTTATTTTCCACCAAGGCAATTCTCTCTTCTGTGAGTTTGGGAATGTTTAAGACATGCTGTCCATAGCTTCTTTCCAATTGGAATGTCTTGTATGTTTCATGTGTTTGACTGCTATGATGCAATTGAGGATTACTTTGTTCCTGCTTTAATTGCTGGCTTATGAAAGCATTCGGTTCTGCTATTGAAGTTTCTTGATACCTTTCTGACCTAAGTTGTTGTGCTTCTGTCCCATGTAAATCCCTTGTGCTTGTGCAACTTGCATCTTTTTCCTTGTTGAATTTGGAGGTACTTGAAGGCCAAGAAGATGTGCTTTCTTTTCTGTTCAATGGCAAACTCTCTACTTCATGGACCCTGGACTGTGCAGTTATGTGCATCCAAGAGTTACTGGATGGAACCACTTGTCTTTGCAACTGCAAATTATTAGAATTTTCTTGCTGATTAAATGCAGAAGAGACTTTTAGGCAATCATTCAATCCATCCAATCTTGGCCATTGCCGCCTATCTTCTATAACTTCTGGTTGCCTATGTCCTTGCGTAGATCCCTCACGAAACAGTAATCTCCCGCTAATATTGGTGCAGAAATCTTCAAACAATGTAGTGCTATCTGATTTTTGAAGATCTGTAAAACTGTGATTTTTGTTGTGTTTGCACCCTTCTGCAGGGTCTTCTGCCTCTGAGTTGGAATCAGATTCCTTCACTGCTTTGAATAACTGAAGAGCCAAAAGAATCTTGTGACGACAAGACTTCTTCGTCTGTGCTGTGACTATGTGCTTCTACCATGCTTGTCCTTGAGGTCCCATGGCCTCTCCAATGTTCCATTGATTCATGTGGCATCAAAGAGTTCTGATTGTAGATAGGAGTTGACAACTTTTCATGCCATTTGATGTTGTCATTTTGGCTTGGCATGTAGGTATCAGGTTCTTGAATCAGCATTCCTGACCCATCCCCCTTGCAGGTTCCGTTTCTCATCAACTTCGGAGGAAATTTTGCAGCTAGATTCATGAAGGCAGAGCTGCATGATGGGCGTATAGTTGAAGAGATTAGAGTATGAATCAATAAGTGTTCCTACCAATCTGGCTTTGAAATTAAGCAAAACCTTTGCACTTACCTTGACAGATGGTCTGAAACATTTTGAGTTAGGAAAACCCCGATCACTGAGTCAACAACTGATCCCTTCCATTTTGAGAAAAGCCTATCACCTGCAAAGTCATTGCATGCAAATATGGAGGTAAGTTTCTTATTTTCATCATAGAAAAAGACTGATTCTGACAATTGTGAGGCACATAATACTATATCTGACTGAACTATTAGAACTTATGTTCAGCTAGATTCCACATTAAAAACCTCAATGAATTTGAGTGCTAATTTCAATACTAGAACCTGCAAAAACATAATTCCGGTTGGAAGGTTAACTATTTAGCCTTTTTGGTCTTCTGGAAAAGTAAATTAGAAAGCCCTGGATTTTTTTTTTGGGGTTCAGAGGGGGGTGTTCTTTTACTGATTTGAAGAGGCAACATGCTTGTCTTTTTCAGTTATTTCATTCCCTGGAGGCCTGCCATTAGCTAAATTGATTTCAAGAAAAAAAAAAAGTAAGTGCTCTTAAGTTTTAGGATATTTAATTGATTTTACCTTGTACGAGATGCATTCTTGCAATGAATGAATCAGCTCGCCCATAGAAAATTTTCCTCTCTTCATCCCATCTTTGATTTGTTTCTGGATCTGTTCCTTCAAGGCCTTCACCTTCTTCCTTCCATATCAACAGTTTCCATACCCTTTCTGTCTCTGGATCAAGGTCTACTTTAGGCCTTGGCTTACGTTTCTTAACTTCAGACCCCTCATATGGAATGAGTGTGCCATCTCCTTTGTAAGGAACAAGGGCAGTTTGCTCTTGGCCCTCCATATCATTGAGATTGAGATGCTCCATTCGATATATGATTTCTTCAATTGTAACTGGGAATTTCTGCTTTGCTGGTCTCCCTACTTCAACTATTAAGAGTGTTTTTCAGTATGGTTATAATAGTTTGGAAATAATAGAAGAATATTAAGATACTGAAGTTCTGATAATGATTTGCTAGCATGAATATACCTTTCCCTTTTGCAGCTGATTGCTGACCTTTCAAGACATCCTGCGCTTGCAGCATCTTATCTTTTCTGGATGGAACTGCTAGGGATTGTGCCAATGCCATTGCTTGCTCTTTGGAAGCATCGATGTTGCAGTTTGGGGTTGCGGTTGGTCTCTAGGCCGAGGGGCCATTTCGGGAGGCGTTGATGGGTCTATGTTATAATTTTCTCCACTCCTTTCTATGCAACAGTTGTTCCCAGCCCATTTATGCCGCATTGACAAATCTTGTCGAGGAGCCACTGAGTGTGTGTAGCTGTCAACTGTATAACTGTTGGGCACATTATTTCTTTGATTATATTGCTTCAACAGTTCCCTGTTCTTTTGTACTGTGGATGCTAATGGATCAATGTTGTTTTCTTTTTCCTATTGATTGGCTAAGAGCTGCAACAGGAGGGGGCATGCTGTTTATGTTATCTTGGATTATGTGTTCAATTTTCTGTTTCTTGCAAGTGTTTGAACATTCTGCTTTAGAAATCAAGCTATTTAGCTGAGAGTTATCTGCACGAAGTCTCTCCGAGCAAAATAAGTTACCCTGTTGATTGCAAGCACCATGCTTTGAAAAATGATACTCTCTCGTGTACCCCCTACCTGCAGTTAATTGTTGAATCATGGTAACCGATTCAGTAGAAAGAGGCATGGCTTTTCCATTCTTCTCAAGACTTCTGCAATTTGTTTTTGCTGGAAAGACACCTCTGTCAATTGCTTCTGCATGGATATTTGGTCGCCCCTACTTTCTAGAAGCTAGTTGCATTTCACTCTCTCTTGTGCCTGAAATTGATTGGTTATGATTGAATATTCGATTCATTGAAGGAGCGAGGTTGCTTATTTCTCCTGAAAGTGACCCCTTCTGTTGTTTCATCTGCAAATCTGACTTTGTTCCGCACATCGTCGTAGTTCTGTTGAGTGATTCGGCGATGTGGAATCCTGCGTTTAAATTGGCAGTTTCATTTTGCTTGTTCAGTATCTCTTGCTGAGAAACTAAATTTCTCTCCCTTTCACTGCAGGTGTTTTCCATTCCGAAATTCAATGCTCTTCTACATGAGGGTGCTGTAGTTTCAGAACTTGGATTTGTTGTCTCACCAATATTGTCTGCATTTTGAGTTTCTCGTTCTTTCAGGTCCGTCTCGCGCACATAATTCCTCTTTGCCTTTGGTTTCTGTACAGACTCAGAAGTCTCTCCCAGTGAATCTAAATGTTGAGTTGCCAGTTCTTGCTTTCTGTTGCTTTTTCATTGGGATCAGCTATTTTTGTGGTTGCGGCCTTTGGAGTCCTTTTTGGTTTTCGTTCCCTGATTGCTTTGGGCCTGTGCTTTCTTCGTTTTGGTGTTTTCTGTTGGGGTGTTTTGTTGAGGTCAATAACTTGATCGCTTCCCATACACAAATCAGTTGGTTCTTCAAATGGTGAGGAAATAACAGCCGATGAGTCCACAATGTCATGCAAGACCATGTTGGGATTGTGCTGATTTGGGACATTGTCTATGGATGCAACTAAATTGTCTTGCTTGTCCTTCTCTTCGCTTGAGCTTTGCTCCTGTGGGAAATTTACAAGTGCAGACAGCTGGTTTTCCAACTTCTCAGCCTGCTGTATTATTGGTGTAAACTGAAATAAATTGGTAACAGTTGATGCTGTATCTGCTTCTATACTTGGTGAATTGAGATTGTAGTTAGGATTGTAAGGTATCGGAAAGCCGTCTGTAGAATAAAAAAAAAAAAAAAACCTGCGAGCAAGTATAGTAACAATAGTATACCAAGTTTTCCGAATAAAATTTGACAGTGAGGGAGCAGCAAAAACAATTTGTTCAAAGATTTTTTTTTTTTAACCAATACCATTTATAATGTTTCAACAAAGTTTTTTTTTTAAGAAAAAAATTGCTTTGGCTTATGAGAAGTGGAAAAATAGCTAGATGTACTTGCTCCATTCGTCAATGATTTTCTTTAGCAGAAAAAGTATTATTGCAGCAGTAGGAATAAAACACTGATTGATTTAGATGTAATTTTCCAAATTGTTAAATTTGCTTTTATACATCAGTCCTAAATTTCTATGTAGAGAAGTCTAATAAAAAGTATCAGGGCATGTTCTTCATCGTCCTTTTTCCTTGATGAGCAGTAACCAGATATCGATCTACATAAGATACGAAGAGGGACACGCAATTCACTGTTCCTCTACAGTGAATTGTGTACCCCTCGATTTTACTTTATTTACAATTATGCCATTAAATAAATAGTGAATTGTTGTTTTGTGCATGTGACTTGCTTTGAAAACGGCATCGTTTCTTTGGTCAAAGTGTGTCGCACCGTGTCTTTGTCCATGGCCATTTTGTTTCCTTTAATTACAAATTTGCCACGGCCTCCAAAGGCTTGCGGCTCCTATTGGAAACGACGTCGTATTAAGTGAACGCCTTTGATGCCTTTTGCATTTGTCCATGATTGTGGCGGTTTATTGTTCTTTTTTATCATTCCATGATTAATTTATCCTATGAAAATTAGATTATTATATGAATAGAAATGTTAAAAGAGTGTTGTGTAATTGTATAGAATTAGTTTTAAAGAAAAAAATGTTAATATTAAAAAAATTAAAAAATGGTATATAGTTATTTAAATAGAATATTTATTAAAATTATAATTAACAAAAATCTATTAAATTGTAATATTTAATACCTATATAAATAAAATAATGCTTATATTATTTTTAGAACTTTCACTAAAATTTAATAAGAAAATGACT
>CATIWM010300778.1:0-18223 GCA_949671775.1 Mallotus repandus
ATAAGGATTTTCTCTCGATCTCGCCCTATCATCTAAATCAATTCCAAAGGTGATTAGTCCTAGGAAATTATTAAGTTCAATAATAATCATGGAATATAGATTTAGTTATATGAAGTTTAAACAATTTAGTCCATTCTTGAGCTGGGTCTAAAAACTCCAACTATAATTTAGCTACTCATGGAAATTAAAGAAAAAGAAGAAGAAGAATTGAAAATTGCAAACATAAACATTATATAAAATCTCAAATAAAGTACAAAAGAATAAACCCTTTTTTATTCTTCTTCTCTTGAATATTGTTCACAATCGTTCTTCAATCTTCAATTATTAATAATCCTTGAGTAGATAACAAAAATAAAAAATAAAAATGAAATAAAATTGTTCTTGTTGAAAATGAAAGATAATTTAGCTATTTTCCAAACCACTCAACCTCTATAAGAGAGGCAAAACAAAACTATAAATAATCGTTCCTTAAAAACTCTAAAAATAAAACTTCTATGTTTGAGTTCTTAGAAGTGTGTGCCTGTGCACTCTAATGTGCACGACTATGCATTGTTGCATCTTTAGAAATCATTGAACCAGTATGGTCGTGCACTCCCCTATGCACAACTATGCATGCTCCTTCACCGTGTTTTTATGGAGATTTTGAGCTTTCCACTTCAAGTTCTTATTTAGACTCCACTTGCATTAATCTTAACTTAGGCACCCCTAGCCAAACAACATAAAAAGCATCAAAATTAAACTAAAAATAATCAAAATTCAAATGAAATTATAAAAAACCTAAGTTCTAAGGAATTTAAGTAAATAAAGTCAATATTCAAAACTATTCTAGACACTTTGACACCTAAAACTCAACTAATTTGTGCTAAAAATCTACTATTTTTGCCCTTATCAGCAAGATTATCTAATATGGTCACCAAATAATAAAAATTAAATGGACTCACCTTTATAATAAGACTCTCTAAGATCTTAAATGTGAACCCGATTAAGAAGGAACTTTTTAAGACTTTGTATTTCTTGTAAATCATTTCTCGTCAAAAGAATATTGTCTTCATAAATAAGAATTATAATAAAAGAGGTGCCTTAAGTCTTTGAGAAGAGAGAATAATCAATATTTGATTAATGGTAACAACTTCCTATACAACATTTGAAAAACTAGAGAACCATAAAGTGACTTATTGAGTTGACATATAATATTCTCCCTGTGTCGACGAAGACCATGTAGTGCTTCCATGTATAAAACTTTATGTAAATCACCATGAAGAAATGCATTTTGGACATCTAATTGGTAAGTAAACCATATTTTAGCAATTATAATAGTGAGAAGGAAATAAAGCGTGGCAAGTTTGGAGGTAGAAGAAAATGTTTCTTAATAATCAACACCCTCAATTTGGCTGTAACCTTCAACAACAAGGGGGGCCATATAACATTCAATGCTTTTATTAGATTTTTATTTAATTTTGTAGACCCATTTACAATTGATTGGTTTTTATCCAAGTGGCAAAGGAACCTCCATGTGTTATTTTTTTCTAGTTGCGTTCATGGCTTACCACCAATATGGATCAAAAATAGCTTCAGCATATATTTTGGGCTTAGTGTAACCTCTATTATTAGTTAGAAAAGTATGATGGGCTGGAGAATTGCAAAAAAATGAAATGAGATATAGGATATCGAGTACCTGTTGCAAAATTTGAGTTTGAGGTAGAGTGATTAGCTTAAGTAGAAATTATATAGTCTTTATGCCATACTAGACATTACTTGAAATGCATAGACTATCATGGTGGAACTATCATAGGATTTGAAGTGTTTGAATGAGTTATATTAGGTTCTATTTAAAGAGTTGTGCTTGATTGGTCAAGTGAAGTGGGCACTTCTATTATGGGTATAGATTCATCTATGTTAAATGATTCAATTTGTTAAGTTTCTAGAGATGGATTATTTATGCTAGATGGTTTAGTATAAGTCCAGTTTTGTGTAATGTTAAGAGAATGATTAGGTGGCATATGAGTTGGATGAGACTAAGTTGGAGTGAAAGAGAAAGGGAAGTTAGTTTTACAAAATTTAACATCCAGAATGACAAATAATTGTTTATTGTTCATGTTATAAAGCTTGTATCCATTTTTACTAGTAGGATATCTAATAAAGATACATTTTTTGGCATGAGAATCAAATTTGTTATTTAGATGAACAATAGTGGCATAACACAAGCAACAAAATACTCTTAAGTGATTAAGTGATGGTGGACGTTTACACAGTACCTCAAAAGGTGATTTGGTAAATAATAATGGTGATGGAAGTCAGTTGATAAGATAAACATTCGTTAAGAAACATTCACCCTAAAAATCAAGTGGTAAGTGGGATTAAAAAAGCAACAGTGATTATACAATAATGCTTTCACTTAACAACTCATTTTTATTATGGAGCGTATAGGCAAGAGCATTGATATTCAATTTCATGATATTGAAAGAAATCTTTAATGGACAAAAATTTAGAACCATCATCTACTTTGATAGCATTAACATAGACATGAAACAAAGTATACAGTAAAACTAATGAAGGATTTTAAAATGTGTTATGCTTCAGATTTATGTTGCATAAGAAATATCCACATGCATTTTTTAAAATCATCCACAATGGCAAGAAGGAAATGTACTCCTGAATGTGTAAGAATTTTATGTGGCCCCCAAATGTCATAATGTATTAAATCAAAAGTAGCATGAGTTGATATGAAACTTAATCAAAAATGAAGTTTAGTTTGTTTAGCAATAGGACAAACAATACAATTATTATCATAAGACATATTATTTCAAGGCAACAATAAAGAAACCAATTTAAGGTGAGATGGCAATGGATGTCCAAGACGCATATGCCATAGATTTAGAGGGTGAGAAAATTTATGAGATAAAGGAGTCCTCTACACCAAAGAAATATAATACAGACCATTGTATTGTTTACTCTAGCCAATCATCTTCCCCCTATTCAAGTCATTTAAGATGCAAAAAGAAGGAAATAAAATGGCATAACAGTTTAGAGCACTAGTAATTTTGCTTGCGAATATCAAATTTAAGTTAAAAGAGGGAACACTAGAACATCATTTAGACTTATTTATGAATTAAATGGTACAATCCCCATTAAAGTGATTGAGGGAAATAATCTAGTTGGTAGATTGATAACAGGCATGAAGGGAGATTTTATTTGTATAAGGAGTGCTAGTCTGAAATAATGTGATCAGCAGCTCCATTATAAAAAAATCCAAGTTTCATAAAAGTAGAATTGATTGAAGCATTAAAGAAATGGAATAGACCTGGAATGTTCGCATAGGTTTTGTTATTAAAGGAAACACTACCAGATCAGTATAAAATAAGGTATCACTAATAATAAGTTCAGACCCACGACAAACCCTATCCATAATAATCATATCTCCTATAGGGGTACTAACACTTAATTTGGAATCTAATGGTTCATGTCTATTGCTTAATTGATATGCTAATTTCAAAGATATAAATGTATGAGATGATCTTAGGTCTATTAAAACATTAACTTTAAGGCCATTGATAAATATAATACTCATAACTACATCTAGTGTACTTACTACTTCCTGTCTGTTCATGGCATAAACTCTAGCTTGACTCTAGGGTCAAGAACCCTACCCCTCAAAACATATATCTTTATCACTCACTATAGTAGCCCTACCTCTACCTCCATCTCTACGAGGGGTAGAACCTACATTAGCACGAGACACCTCCACTGTTGGTTCAGAAATGGCTCTACCTTTAGGAGGATAGTCTCTAAGCATATGATAAGCAGATCCACATCTAAACAACCACCAATGAATTTTTTGCATTCACCCATGTGAAACTTCCCACAGTGTTCATAAACAATCTTTTGTTCACCCGTTCTATTTCTTCCTCTCCAAGCCGAGGAGTATGAGCTTCCACTTTAATTAGAATAACTTCCCCTATTGCCAAAGTATGCATTGAAATTTCTTTTCTTTCCATTCTTCTTACTAGAATCACCAATCGTATTAGTAGTCCCTTTCTTCTTAGACATTTGCTAAAGTCTTTCCTTCTCTGGTATTTCTGCTTTGATAGATGTTCCCAATTTACTAGAACTTTCTATATCACTTATTGTTATTCTACTTCTAATTTTATACTTCAACCTTCCTCAAATTTCCTACACTTTTCTCTTTTAGTAGCCATTATAAAAGGTGCATAATGTGATAATTGATTAAACTTTACTTTATACTCAACAATGCTCATTCTCCCTTGCTTTAGATTCAAAAATTCTTTCCTTTTCTCATCCATAAATGCTTTTAGCATCAAATTATTTCTGAATTCCCACTCAAATCCATCTCAAATGAGTGTCAAGGGTTGCTCATCGTAACCTGGAATTGTCTCCCACCAATCATAGGCATCACCCTATAATAGTGATACTACATAGCTGAACTTCTCCTTTGGAGTGCACTTCATCAAATTTAGTACCCTTTGTATACATTTCATCCATGTCTTAGCTATAAAAGGGTCTAAGTACGATTAAAATCAAATGAACCATACTTCCTCAGTCTATTATATCTTTTTCCTCTAACATTAGCGAGGTCGGGGCTAGGCTGGAGTCGAAGGAGCATATATAAAGGGTAGTGCTTGTGAATGTGTAGGTGATCCCACCTCTTCTATAGGTGGATCTCCTTGAGGTTGATATGAAGCCTTACCTGATTATAAGTCACCTTCCTTATCTCCTATTGACCTATAAAATATAAATTATGTTAAGTAACATAGTGTATATGCATCCTATTTATGTCTATATGTCTATGCCAATGTCCCTTTTAGGAACTTCTCCTCACTTTAATACCACAAAATTTCACAACCTATAATTTACAATTATGCTCATAATAAATGCATATCATGTAAGACTCTTAATCATTTATAAGCTAAACATTAGTAGTTGATTACCATAATCCATAATCGGATAACACCAAAATGGCTTCAAACACAAAGTTGTCTTAATGCCTAATAAACATTTTATACATACATGGCATAGCCACTAACAAACTCCATAAACATTCAAACATTTACATACCATAACAGTAAGGAAAACTAGCACTTTTATACAAAATGCTTTTTAGCTCACAAATTGCCAGAATTTTTCCCTAATACTATAATTACATGTTCATATGTGCACAAAATGAGAATCCTAAGAGGAAATATCATCGACCAATGATCCATTTACATAACTGCAAAGTTGAGGCTTTCAAACCATTAACTCAAGGATCCGCAAAAATTAAAGCAATTTGATGAGTCACAACTTAGTAAATATAATTTAGTATGATGCATAATCATATATGAGGTAAGCATGCAATTTACACAAGCAACTTAGCCAGATAAATTTTTGATGGAACAAAATTTTAAACTCACTCCTACAAATGGAGAATTATTGAAAGATCCAACTAAATTCATAAGTATGATTAGAAGATTGATATATCTTACTATCACCATAGAAGATATAGTTTATTCTATTCAAACACTAAACTAATTCATGCATGAACCCTGAAAACCTTATTGGGATGCTACCATAAAAATACTCAAATACATTAAGGTGCTCTCAGTTAAGGTTTATTATTACCTTTTAACAACAACCTTACTTTAAAGGCCTTTTATGATTCAAATTGGGGAGTTTATCATGCTACATGAAGATCAGTTATAGGATATTGCATCTTTCTTAAACTCTCTCATTTTATGAAAATTTAAAAAACAAGCAAATTTTTCTAAATCATTAGTAGAAACTGAATATCGAGCTATTGCAAATATATATTTGGAACTGACTTGTTTACAACACCTATTATTGGACTTAAGTGTTCCACAGACATATCCTGAACCATTATTTTGTGACAATCAAGTAGCATTTCATACTGCAGGAATTCCCATTTTTTGTGAATGGATAAAGCATATCAAAATAAACTACCATATAGTTTGAGAAAAACTAAAAGCTAGAATGATCAGCTCTTCCTATGTTTTTACACGACTCTAACTAGCATATGTTTTCACGAAGGCCTTGGGAAAGGAGTAGTTTGTAACATTGCGTGACAAGTTGGGGCTTCATGATATTCACTCTCCAACTTGATGGGGAGTATTAAGAGATATTGTTGTAATATATATGGTTGACTTTCCTAAGTTAGCATATGTTGTAATCCCTCTAATAGAGGATAATCTCAATTTCATAGGCCAAATATTAGCTCTAATTTATTTCCTATGTACTCTTATATAGGTCTATGTATTATGTAATATTGCACTGATTAACATATAGAAAAACCTTTCAATTCATTATCTTCTCTTCAAGTACTTTTTTTTATCATAGAGATGACTGAAGTTATAATAATTTTATTTGACCCCAAATAGCTCTTTCTTATGTTAATTGCAGCTTGGAGAATGAGAGTGATCGATGCCCTGGTCAATATTATCATGCCAAAGGCGAAGGATCAGTGCTCCTTAACTCTTTCGTAACTATTAAATGAGATTTCTAAATGCAGTGGCTCTTTTAGTATTATTTCTTTTATTTTTGTTTCACGTGGTTGCTATAAGGTAGCTCATCGAGTAGCATGTTGGGTAAGGACTTAATCTATATCTTTTAATGTTTTCTTGAAGGATGAAATCCATTCTTGTATTAACTCTTATATGCAAGAGGAAGTCTTACATGCTTTTGCAGTTTCATCTTAATATGAAATCCTCTACGATAAAAAAAAGTTCAATTCTTTTCAATAATTTTTTTAGATTTTATAAATTAATTAATTACGTTTAAATTTAGAAATTGAAAGTTGGAATTAGAAATGTTTTAAATTAGACTATGTGATTTTTTGAAGTACACTAGTAGTTGTTAAATTGTGCATAGGAAATCTATTTGGCTATAATTTAGAAACTTCAGTGAATTGACTCTATTCAATTTTTAATTAAAAATTTTATTAAAAAAATAGATGGTTTTGTTTAATAGATGTGTATGTTTAATAACGTTTAATAAATTGACTCAATTCAATATTCTAAGTGTAAATCTTATTAAAAAATGGATGATTTTGTCTGATATGTGTGCCTATTTGTGTGTGTTTTTAAGAAGCTTTGTTTGAATTTGTGGTAGGATTTTGTCCTTTTTTTTTCTTTTATAAAAATATGGATTTAAATTCCAAGAAAAGGCATATGTTCAATAGGACATAGAATTGTAAATAAGAAATCCATGCACCTTATACCCATGCTAAACAAAGCATATATACTCCGTAATCAACTAAATGTATAATTTATTCATAATTCAAAAAATAAAATTAATATAAACAAAAGCTAAACTAATTTGATTCAACATGAGTTCTCTTATAATTTTTATTTTAATTTTAGTTATAATTTTTTTGAATTTTAATTTTAATTTTCTTTTTAATTTTATTTTTTAATCAATTGCCCAGTATTTAAAAAAAATCTACAAATTTTCGAAAAAAAGAAAAAAAATTTAAAAATTTTTCAAATTATAAAAAGTTTTAAAAAACTAATAAAAGATATTTTTAAAGTTTTCAATTAATATTTTGACATTATCACAATCTCCTCAACCACCACAACTTCTACTACCACCATAACCTCCGCCATCGCCACCACCACCACCACTCCCCCTACCTTCATCACCACCATAGCCTTATGATAAAATGGTTACAACACCACCACCATCACCACCACATGCCATCACTATCTCCAACACTATAGTTTCCGCTACCTCTACCACCACCACCACCTTCACTACCTCCTCTACCACCATAACCTCTACCACTTACACCACCACACCACAGTCTTCTAACACAGTGGCTGTAGCACTACCATAACACCACCAAAATTTTTGCTACCTCCACCACCACCACAACCATAATCTCTGCTACCTCCACCACTATTATAACCTCCACTACATCTACCACCACCATAACGTCTGCCATCTCTACCACCATCAACACCATAGCCTCCTGACACAGTGGCTACACCACCACTGCTGCCACCACCACCACAACCTCATAACACATTAGTTGCAGCACCACCACTGTAAGCACCCAATTTAGGGATAACTAGAATATGGATGCGAAAGAGGACTCCGATGATGAAAACTCGTCGCAAATGGGTCTCTAGCATTTGAATTTCGGATTCCAAGGCTTGATTGCATTTTTATGGACTAGTGGATTTCCGATCGAAAATCTAGAATTCTGATCGGAATTCTATATTTTCGATCGAAAATTCAGAATTCCGATCGGAATTCCATATTTCCGATCGGAAATCCAGAATTTCGTTCGGAATTCCATGTGTTTGATCTGAAATCTACAAAATTCCAGTCGAAATTGTAGAATTTCGGTCTGAATTACGTAATTCCGATCGAAATTACGTAATTCCTGTCGGAATTACAGAATTTCGATCGAAATTATAGAATTCCGACAGGAATTCTAGAGTACCGATTGGATTTCTGTGAAATTCTTTTTTATTTTGTTTTATTACAATTTTTTTATTGATTTTTCTTAAATTTGATTGGCCAAAAATTAATTAATTAATAAAAAATTTGTTAATTAATCAATAAAAAAGTTACCAAAAAAAATTAATTAATTAATTAATGTATATCAGCTCCGCTCTTATTTTATCCTATCCGCGTAATCTTTTATCTCAACATAATCACTTATCCCGTGAAACAGATTTGGGATAGACGGAGAATAAAAGGCGGAGAGGAGAACGTAAAGGGGATGGAGAAAAAAAAAGAAAAAGAAAAAAGGAAGAGGCAGAGATGAAAAGAGAGAAAAAAAGATTTTTTTTTCTTTGGTTTCTGAAAATTTTTCAAAAGCATATTTTTGGTCCCGTAAAGATTTTGACGAAAACGAGCCAGAATACGTGAATCAATTTTGGAGATCCATTCAGACAGTGAATTAAACACATCTTCTGAGGAGCCAATCAATACTGCATCCATCATACTCGTTTTTTTTTTCTTGAACTCTTTTTTCTTATTTTATTTATTTGTTTTTAATTTGTGATTCTGATTTGATTTTTATTTTTATTGGTTACTAATCCTTTTTATTTCTGTGTTTATGATTCTGGATGGGTAATCTGAATCCGTGGTGGTGAACAAGATCTATGAAGATCCATGGAATGCCATGGGTTAACCTCTGTATTCAAACTATTTTAGGGTTATTTTGTTCGTCTTGTAGATTTATTTCATATTTTATTTTATTTTTAGGTTGTAGTTAATTTTATTTTTCTCAGTAGATTATTGTAATAGCCCCAATAGTGGGAATAGTGGAATTATACGTGTATGTGTTTTTAATTGGTTAGTAAATTAGGTTTCATTTGGTAATTCAATTAAAATTAATGTTGTCTTTAGATTAATTTAGGTTGTATATAATTAAAATTAGGGTTAGAAAAATCACGTAATGTTTGTTTCTTTATTTATTATTTTTTTTTATTTGGGCTTGTTTTTAATTTTATTTGCTTTGGGCTCTAAGCCCACATGTAGATCTAACTCCTTTAAAATTAAATCTAGTTTTAATTAATTAATTTAGGCCTATTAGATTAATTTAGGTTTTAAGCCTATTTTTAATTAAATAAAATTAACTTAGACTTAGGCCCACTTTCTTTAGAATTAAAATAATTAGAATCAAGCCCACTAATTAATTTCTTTTTTTCTTTCTTTTAAAATTTAATAGACTTAGGCCCACTCTTAGAATTAAAAGCAATAGATTTAAGTTCACTAATTAATCAAAATGTAGGCCCATTTTTAGTTTCATTTTCATTTGTAAATAAAATATGTAGATTTAGTTAACTTAAAATCAAATGTAGTTTAGATTTAGGGACATTTATGCTTTGAATGCATTTTTATATGTTTTTTCATGGATTGGTTGCCTTAGGGTTAAATGGATGTTCAAATTAGAGTTTAGTGAAATCGTATGTAATTAGGGTATAAGATAGTAATTAATAAAATAAATCTAAATGAACACAAGACTAAAAGAAGTTGGTATTCCGTATCTAGAACTCCTGGTTGTGGTGCTAGCTTGTATTAGAGAATCGAGTTACCACCACTTCCGATTTGTCCCAGTTATTACCCTGGGTGGCGACTCCTCATCTCCATGTCATGTCTTTGTGACAGTGGTTAGTGTGTTCCCTAGAGCCCTGAGCTCAAACAATATCGCGGTTGCAATAAATTTAGGCGCGCGCTAAACCCCGCCGTCTACAGTTACACCTCTGAACTCTATTGCTGATAGAATCTTTAAGTTCAAAAGGAGTGAGCCAAATCAGCATGTGTTAGAATTCAATTTCCAATACGTCATTTACTATAATATTAATTATCGAAGCAAAAGAAAATGCAAAAATGATAGCATGCCATATCCATTTAGCACAAATTGGCAAAAAAATAATAATATTTAGACCTAATAGTTTGAACATATAAATTCCACCACCATATATATGTACAATTAGTGTAATTCCATGAACAATTGTATTTATATAATTAATTTGTAGATTAAATAGTAACTCTAATACTAATAATAATTAATTAATGATTGTAATTCCATGATTAAATAGAAAATAATGACAGATGAGTTCTTGAATTTAATTGAAGACACCAAGCCTCTATTTTAAGCTCCTCTACTTTATTTGTCTGCTCATGA
The DNA here is from genome assembly GCA_949671775.1 of Mallotus repandus. Taxonomy (NCBI): domain Eukaryota; kingdom Viridiplantae; phylum Streptophyta; class Magnoliopsida; order Malpighiales; family Euphorbiaceae; genus Mallotus; species Mallotus repandus. The sequence continues at coordinate 10,652 of CATIWM010300778.1, forward strand.
AGCTTGGAGATAAAATCTTTAAACCTGCCACCTACACCATCATCACCATGCATATGACAATCAAGAGCAGCACGTTTCAAAGATGGCAATGTAACAACGTTACCCTGAAAAGTTTCAAAACGTGTATAGAACTGATGATGACTAAAAGTTGTGAGCACACACATCTCGTTTTTATCTTAAAAAATGTTCTTTAAAACCAAAGTTTTAAAACATTTGGAGGTGATATTAAGCTAATTAAAGCCTTGAACCTAGACTTTTGTCTCAATATCTGAAATATATAAAAATTTTAAGTGGCTTATAAGTTTTGTAGATTAAGCCTTGACATAAGTTAGTTTTTTTTATTTCGATTATATTTATATCTTGAGTTAATTTTTTATTTTACCTATAATGTAGTTTTTTATTAGAGAGATTAAAGAGAAATTTTAAAGGTAATTTTTGGTTGGGGAAAAGCTTTAGATTTTTTTTTTTAAGAAAAACTTGAGTTTTTGACTTGACCTATAATGATAAATTTTAGAGGTTCTTAATTTGACCTATAATGATTTTAATTGATTTGATTTCTAACGATAAATTTTAAAGGTTTTTAATTTGATATATAATGATTTTGATTAACCATCAATATATTAACATAATGCATATTTTAAATATATTGCATCCAATACTTTTGTAGATATTTCATATGGCTTCCATAAGTTTTTCTATCATTAGGTTCAAGGTCTCAACTTTTGTGAAATATTATAACTACAAAATGATTTTGTTAGGGGAAGGAATTTAATAACTTTGCTAAGTGTAAGAATTTAATAAAAATAGACATCAGTGTGTATGTTATAGTTATACAGAACACAAGATTTATAAAAGTTGTAGAGGTAAAAATGAAATTAATAAAAACAATTATAAAATTTAAACAAGAACCCCTTATTAGACCTACATTAATTTATTGACACATAATTCACTTCAATAGCTCAATAGAATTTTGAAATATGACTTCTCATAATTATTAGTCATTATTCATATATATATTTATTCATTTATCATTCATTCAACTACTAACTATAATGATTTCATGGTATATCATGCAAAGACCTTTTAACAATATAACTTTTAAATATTTAATTCTAAACTAAATACCAAAATAAAATTTTTGTTGACCAAAGGTTTAGATTGGACCTTATCTTTTAACTTTAAAGTGAATTAGATCCTTATATTTTGTAACCAATTTGGAACTTTTTTAAAATATGCTACAATAACACACACCTTAACTTAGTTAAGTCAATAATAAATGTGGCAATAATAGGATCCACTTTTCTTTAACACCTAAACTTTCTCCTTTCTCCTTTTATTTTTTATGCTGTGTGGATAGTATCATCATTGTCATCTATGTAGAAAAATCTTATTATTATTAATGAGTTTTTTTTTATCAGCAAAGAGATATTTTCATAATTTTGAGAAACATATCGAGCAATTTTTGTTTAAACAGATTAATAAAAATATATATTATATAAATATGAATAATTTATGCATAAAATATAATGCAAATGAATTTATTTGAATATATTTGCTATATATTTATAAGTATACTTTATAAGTAAAAATGAGAGCATGATGTCAGAAATCGACAACCATCTGCATGGTAATAAACAGGCTTCCGTGAATCCCTCAAGCATTCACACATATGACATTGATCTCATCATCACCATCTTTTTCTTCGATATAGAAATTTAAAAAGGTGATGTAATCTACATGAAGTTTATGTTTGATTGGCAACAACACTCCTTGAGACAAACTAACCATCAATTTTTTTAATCATAAATCATTTTACATTTTCTTTTAAAAAAAATTCATCATTAAAGTCTAGCATTACCATCAATGAACGTCCTTCTAAGAACTCAATTCTGTTACATCATAGCGTAAGCATTAGTTGGAGATGGGAAACAAAAGCATAGCATGAGAAGATGATCTTGGCACCTTTAATTGTTTTTACACCATTCTAAGCAATGCCAATGGGTCAAATTGGACTCTTAATCTTGGGTCAAAGTCAAGGCTTAAGGGATATAAATTGCCTTAAGTTTGGTCTTTCTAATTCATGTACTCTAATTCAAATGCGAACATTGAGGGCAATGTTAAATTCAAGTATGGGGGAGTATTCTATCAAGAACTTTAATAAATGATGAAGAGAGGATAACTTGTGTTTTTCATTACTTACTATTGAGACTACATACAAAGTATTTATAACACAAGAACTAGACTGTTACAACAGAAGATAAATGTTAGCTAGAATTGTGTTTATCTTGATCATCTTAAACTATAGTTATTGGTAAGTTTATCTATTTATTAATAATGCAGTAGATAAGTAATCCAAGTTAATTTTGCTGCAGTAAAAGCCATACACCGATATTCAGCCTTAACACCAGATCTCGCCTCTATACTTTGCTTCTTAGCACTCCAAGAGACACAATTTGAGCCAAGAAATATACAAAACCCACTAGTTGATCTCTGAGTTGTATGACACCCAACCCAATCAACATTTCTACTTTTTTTTAGTTTCCTTTTAGTTATCTTTTTTCATTTTAGTTTCATTTTAGCTTTGTTTCTTTCTTATATTTTGCAAGAAATTTAAGATATCCCAAAGTTGCTTAGAGGTAAAATTAGGCATAAGTAAACAACTTAATTATGCTATAATATTTGAAACTTTATAAATTTTAACTCTTACTCTCCCACCTTATATTTTTGCATTTATCAAGGTTATAATTCTTGTATATTAGGTTAAGTTCTCTTTGTATAATTATGATTTAACTTCTTACGAGTTAAAACTGGAGGTTAGGATTAAGTATTAGAGTTTAATTTACCTTAAAAATACTTCTTTTTTGAGTGCATGAAAAGTGTGTGGAATATTATCTTGTGGAGAGTTTGTCTTAGTCAGGTAATTTAAGTATTAGAACCGTCTTTGATTCTATAAGTTATGGTAGAAACTAACTAATAAAGTAAAGTACAACAATTGCAAAAATACACTAGCGTGAAAGTACCAAAAGCAAAAAAAAAAAAAAAAGGTTGCGAGATGAAGTAACAAATAAAAAATTCAAGATCAAAAGTACTTTATTCTACTCCATTGCTCCAAATAAAGGTATTCTTGTTGAAAATTTTTAAATTTGATATATATATATATATATATTAAACAAAAATTACTTTCTTGAGAAGGGTGCCCTTATTATTTCAAAAGATAAAAATAAAAAATAAATTAGTTAGCTATCATTTATTAAGGTTAAGAGATTTTTAACATTTAAAATTATTGGAATTTGCTTACAATCTATGAGTTTTATTCTATACATTTTCATTAATTTCATTGAGAAGTGCTATTTTTTACTTGGATTTAATATTTAATTTTGATTCATTATAACTATTTTAAGTAAGTGTAGTTATAGTTATTGTGACACCCAACACCATACGCGCCCATATTAGAATGTCATCCTCGAACATCTAATAAGTAAGCCAATAGGATAAGGTAGCACTCCATGAATTAATACCTAATGTTAAAACTTAATCCAAATAGAAATTATGGTTGTTCTTGGTGGGATGAATAACTGTAAGGGGAGTTTTTTTTTTTATATAATTTGATGTATAATGAAACTCAAATATTGCATTTAACTGAGTTTCCTCCACTGATTATTCCAGACTTGACATGTATATTAGCAACTCTTAATAAGCAATAATTATATATGACACACCATTTAGGAGAACAGCAGGAGGCCACCATTTATTTTTAAATTGTTCACATCATTATATACAATCCTGCATAGGTGCTAAAGTACTGATTGCAACCCAAATATTTTCAATTATTTACACCAAAATATAAAGGTTGTAATAAACTATAAACAAGTAACCCTATTTTCCACAGTCATACATATACATAACAGGGTCACACAGTTAGAATCCAAAAAGAGTCAGTTTTAGGTCTTCATCATCTCTAGTCAAGAACTAAAGAAACACGTACATCAAAGGTAATCTCGTATATCACTAGCACCACTGTAATGACGTGATCTCCATGGTTCTCTCTCACTGTCAAGGTACGAAAAGGTACAGTTGCAGGCTCCACCTGCACCCTCCAATCTAATACAATATCAACCGTATGTCCTAGGGAGTACTTAATAACCGTCTCATCTTCTTGCACATCTTGACTCATGATCATATAATCACATGACATCTTTGCAACTTTTATAAATATGCAAATAATTCTAATTAATAATAACACAGTCAACCTGAAAAAGAAAAATAGTGAGGAGTGAGTATTTTCGAAGAAAATACCCAGTGAGTGAACAAAGCAAACAAAAAAGTGGAAACACGGTATGAACAACCGGATAATTTAAGGAAGAATTATATTTATTAAGTAACTAAATAAAATATCGAATATTCATATTAATTAAATTTTAATTAATATCTAAAGCATTACAATTTTAATTAATAGTCCTCTACCATTCTAGCTAGTTTTATTCAAAAAAAAAAACTAATAGAATTATTAACCACTCATTTCGAACATATTCCAAAAATAATTTCTAGGTTATTATGCTGATATTAACCTCTAAGCACAATGTTAATAAACATTAAGATTAAATTCTCAATTTAAACAAGTTTAATAATTAAATAAATTAACGAGCACAAATGCACATGTACTGGCGGATATCGGGTACCATAAGCACACCGAGGGTCTAATAAATATGTAAAATATGTATGCATATAGTTAACCACTCGGGATCGCCCCAAAAGCATATTAACCTCGAGCATTATCCCAAAGACAGTTATAAATAAAAATGCCCATTCTGAACAATTTATTTTCATCAATTCATTTAGATAGCTGCACCCCAGATAAAGTCTTACATCTTTTACAGTGTGAAATACAATGTCTCAGACATTGTCTTACAATTCACTAGACCCAGCCATGTCCCAGACATGGTCTTACTACCACTATTTAACATTCATGCATGTGCTCAATTTAAATATAAACTCAAATTATTCTCCTCAAATATTCATCTCAACTATTATTTAAATTAAATATACATGTATATAATTTGATAGTTCCAATCTTGGAAATTAAATTCTTATTATTTATTATTCTTACATGTATATATAAATTTAGGTTTAAGGCTTATTCCTTGCTTCAAAATAAACAATGTAACATAGCTTAATTGAGTATATATATATATATATATATATATATTAAGTTTCGAAATTAAATTCATGATCAAGTGGTTATTTCTTAAGTTGCAATCTACTGTCCAAGACCTTATAATTCATAAGGCTTCAATGCACTAGCTTAATGTTCATCAAAACTTAAAAATTTACTGCATAACTCTAGTCCTAACCAGTATAATTCAACTTAATTATGTCCACTATTCAGCATATTAAATAGCTTTTACTAACGCATTTAATAATGAACAAGACTATATAAAACTTAGTTCCAAATCCTTAAAGTTTCGGCTGCACTATGTGTGATTCATGGAATTACTTTTCAGGACCTTTAACATAAGAAAAAGCGCAACCACTCTAGGCATAATGCAACTAGAACTTGAGGAGAGCATCTCCAAAATTAGCTAGACTCATGGGTCACCAAAAGCTCATTTACATAGAATTGGCTGCACCTAACCGAACCTACATGGCTTTCTCTTTTTTTTTTTTTTTTTTATAAGTTGCATTCTTGATACAATAAGGCAAAACCAAGTGAGTTCTTAATTTATAGTGCATGTTCCTGACTTAGCGGAAGAATGTAGGGTAAATATTAATGATTGTTGAATCACGCACGACTGCCAATCATTAATTTTCTACAACCTGTAATTCTTAATTTCAGGAAATAGGCATCAAAATTCAAAGAATTTTGGGAAATCTCAAAAGAGTCGAATTCTATTAATCATAACAATGTCCAAAAGCCAAAAAGAAAAAAAGTCTTAACTATAAAATCCTAAAACAATCCCAAACCAACTAGGAAAAATAATTATAAAACAACTAAAACACAAAATTGCCTTTTTGCATACCTAAATGAAGGAATTTGCCCAGAAAACAATGAAGCTCACAAGCAAAGCTTGTGATTCCTAATCCTTGGCCCATTACCAATCAAATGGGCTTTTAAATTGCCAAAATCTGAAACTCCAAAGTTGCAGTTAATTACGAAACTGCTACTACTTCAATTTTTCATATTTTTCTAGGAAACAAATTGCTTGCTCTTCAATGTCCGCATCAGTTCCTTTTTTTTTTCTTTTTTATTTATGTTTTCGAACATCTTAGCTGAATTATTCAAGCTGCAATTTCCACATCTTTTACTCATAAAATTCTACAAGAAAAACTCACTTCAGACATCAGCAAAACACACAATGGACATCTATAAAACTTACATTCTCTCCTTACATAATTTCAATATGTTTTTAAACTTCATTAGGAAGTTATTTAAATTCAATTTTTTTTACATTTCCCTTCTATAATTTTTAGCAACAACCCAATGTTGCATGACAGCAAATGAAACATCAACAAATTTATGGAATTTATGGTAATTCAAGAAAATAAATTCAACAAAACTCAAGGGAAAGATGTGCAACTATGTTCCAAAGAAAGTAACGCAGAAATAATAAATTTTAGAGCTGTTTAAAATTAGAATTCAGCAAAGAAAAGCAATGCTTAAAGCACTAAATTTCAGCAGTAGATACGGTTCAACAAGAGCTCAAATTGCTCAAAGGAAATAACACTAAAGACATAAGTTCCGGCAAGCAATAAAGAGCTCAGAACTAAGCTGTAAATTTGGTATAAAGGAAGAAGAAGAGGGTTCACTCACCTTCAAGATCTGATTTTTTTCTCTCTTTGCTACTTTAACAGACTCGTTTCTTGGGTTTCGGTCAGCTCCTAACAACAAATCACAACCAACTTTCAATTTATGTTGTAAGTTCTAATCATCAATCACATGCAAGTTCAAGAACTCTGGTTTAATTATTTACATATATCTCTATGCATGCAACTAAACTCTAAACTAATCCATACTCTAAACCATTTCCTCAAACCATTTGATGTTTCTACCTTTTTACTTGCTGAATCTTCACCCGAAACCCATCAGAACTTATTGCTCTTTGCTCTCCCTTTTTCTTTTGTTTTCCCTTTTTCTTTTGTTTGTTGTCTCTGCTTCCTTTGATCTTCCGCTTCTAAGGAAGAAGACCACCGTTCCTTGCTTCTTAGGAAGAATCAAATGATAGAAACTCATCTCCACCAACATGCAAAATGAATCATTTTTAAGTGATGTTGCTCATCTTCACTGTCCCTTCTTCTGCGTTTGCTTTCTATTTTCACTATGTTCTTTCTTTTTTTTATTCCAAAAGAAAACTTAAGCTTAAGAGAGAATAGTCTTTTCTAAATTAACTTGATGAGTGATGACTCATTTACTTATGCTCTCTAATCTCACTAGCTCCTACTTCGCATTCCTTTCTTCTTTTCTTTTAAATCTTTAAATTTTTACTTCCCTTCACTTCCATCCTATCCCAAGTCCTAATGTCAATTTAATCATAAATCTCCTCCTTTATTTATTTCTTTTATTTTCCTACTCACACA
>CATIWM010300788.1:0-33999 GCA_949671775.1 Mallotus repandus
AGATTTAGGGACATTATGCTTTGAATGCATTTTTTATGTGCTTTTTTTGTGGATTGGTTGCCTTAGGGTTAGATGGATGTTCAATTAGGGTTTAATTAAATTGCATGTAATTAGGGAATACGATAGTAATTAATAAAATAATTCTAAATGAAGACAAGACTAAAAGAAGTTGGTATTCCGTATCCAGAACTCCTGGTTGTGGTGCTAGCTTATATTAGAGAATCGAGTTACCACCACTTTCTATTTGTCCCAGTTATTACCCTGGGTGGCGACTCCTCATTTCCACGCCATGTCTTTGTGACAGTGGTTAGTATGTTCCCTAGAGCCTTGAGCTCAAACAGTGTCGCGGTTGCAATAAACTTGGGCATGCACTAAACCCTGCCGTCTACAGGCCCTATGTCTCATCTGTGTTAGCTTCCCTCTCCATTTGGTCAAATAATCAGTAAAGGACTCATTAAATTTCTACTTTGTATTTTGCAGATCCTTCTAAGACACTTCCATTTGAGCATTAAGTTTGTACTACTTTATGAATGCAGCACACAACTCCTTCCAGTCAGTTTGAACATGTGGTTCCAAAGTATAGTACCACCGGATTGGTGTTCCTTCCAAAGATAAAGGAAACTGCTTGATAATCTGGGCCTTGTTCAAGCCAGTCGCTTTTATATATGTCATATACTACTTTAAATGAAGATGTGGATTATCAGTTCCGATGTACTTTTTCATGTCTAGGAATTTAAACTTTCGAGGTAAAGGATCAAGGTCATCATCCGAATTGAGATCCGTATAATCCATTGGTGCATCAATCCCCTTCTCTTTCATCATCATTTGCACACACGTTAAGGCCTTAGTCGCATTCTTAGCCCAATCAATCTTTTTCACACTTTCAGAAAGATCCACATTCTGCCGGCCTATTGGATCCGCTAACACAGTCTCCAGATCATCCTCTTATTGAGGCTTTATAAATGTCTCAACATCAAGGTCAATTGGTTGAATCGACTATTTTTGCTTAAACATTTGCATCATCTCCCCCATTATTTCTTGGATGATTGATTGAGTCTCAGCAGCTATTTCTTCTTTCAGCGGTTCTTTGAAAGTCTCAGGATTAAAATGTGCTATCGTTGCCTTTTCAGAATTTCTGACGAAATGGCCAGAGTGAGATCATGTCCAAGTAGAAGCTATATCTGCAAGACCACGCATCAGAAATATGCATGACGTGTATGCACGAAATGCAAGTTCATTTTATTATTTAAAAGACAAACATATAACTATTTACAAACAACAGGGAAACAAACACAATGAGCTCATAAATAAAAATCCAACCTTTATTTCTCCCAGACATGTGTTCAATGGCAAGTTTCTTGCCTTAGGATTTTTTATCTGGGTTTTAATTATTAGTAAGGGATAACGAAACTGACGTACGTAAAACAACCCTCAGGGCAATATCAATAAGTAAGTAGCATTTTCTCTAAATAAAACTAAAGTCCATATAGTAGGACATAATGGGCATGAAAGGCCCATTTTGACATAATCTATTTTAAATGGACTTGGGTTTTATAAAGGGAACTACTATATGGCATCAAACACATGCATTTTGAAAAAACCTCTATTACGAGTGATAATAGCCAAATACTCCACCAAGTTTGAGTGGAATACAAGTAGCAAAGCAAAGACCACTATCGAGTTGTTTGGGACTGCATGCACATTGTGTGAAAAGTGTCGTGAAATGCAAACTAAGTAACAAAATAATTAAAAATGATAAAACATAAAAAACTGAAATCAGTTTCTTTATTCCCAGTGGAGTCACCATTGTAAGTGGCGGGGTTCATCGTGCTCCTAAGTATTCGGCGACCACGACACTATGTGGGCTCAGGGCCTACTAGGAAATATAATATGGGCTCTAATCCTATATCGGACATGGGAGTCATCACCCGGATGATACCCGGGGTACACTTTATAGCAATTGGATCCCACAGAGGGACCCCATCAGTCATCCTTAAAGATTGGGCTCAGAAATTGGGTATGAGATTTTCGAATGCCTGCCCAACCTTGTGGTTGGCCTCCGTTTGTGTTTTATGTTTTATTACCTTTAATTATTTAATTATTTCTTTATTTTACATGCAAATTGCAATTGCCTCCAAATGATTTACAAATTTTACAATTTGGTCCATATGATTAATTAATTCCAATTGCACGCAATTTAGCTCAATTGTTGTCATATCATACATTCAAAATTAAATTAAACACATAATAAAATAAAATGCACATGCAAAAGAAATAGAGGGAGAAGAAAAGAATTACATCTCTTCAATCAAATAAGCAAAAATAAAAAAAATAAAATAAAATGAACACAAAGAAGGGGAGGAAGGAAAAATGAATTACAACCCTTTAACATGCAAAATAAAATAAAAATAAATAAGAATAAAATAAATAAACAATCAGATAATATAATAAAAATCTCCTAGACTAAATTTAAATATTTGGTGACTCAAATGTCTCCCAAAATTGATTCCTAAAAATTGAAATTAATCAACTCCACAAATAAAATCCTGCAAAAGCAAACCACCAAGTTAATGTCTTAAAATATAAATTAAATAAATAAAAGAACATATTTAACCGATGAATTCCATAAAATGAAAATAAAATTTTGATGCAGTAACACTATTCATAGAATATATAAACATAAACTTACAATATGAAATCGAATTTTAAAATAAACATAAAATTTTAACAAATAATAAACAAGCTTAGGACATTGATGAATGTAAATTCTAAAATGTTCACAAATTGAATAAATCACAAATTATGAACAACTCAGAAGTAAAAATGCATCTAAAAATTCAAAAAATAATCAATATTTAATATTTTAAATAATATAACAATAAATAAATAGAAAGGAAGACTATGGTGACGCCTGTTCGATGAGGCGTCGCCTTAGCCTACTAACGCGATTAAATATCGCCTTAGGCAATAGTGGTGATGCTTCTTTGGTAAAGCGTCACCTAAATTTATAATAGATACACATCATGTATACAAACTCATTCAAATATATAAAAAATAAGTAAAGTTATGAAATTAGTAAAACTGAGAGACCTTACTATTTTCGACAAGTTTGATCCCCTAACTATAGCCCTCGGAGGTAAATTCTGATTGATACACCTTCAGAATGCCAGAACTTGCCTTATTCCCTTGAGAATGGACCTTAAGACTCCTCCTCTCTTCTTTTTTTTACCTTTATTTCTAGTTGCTTTCCCTTTTTCTCACTCTACCTTTAAAATGCCCCCTTTTTTTTTCCTTTTTTTAGCTTCAGCTCTAGAATCCCCTTAAAAGAACCTCCTTTTTCCTTCTTTTAATTCTCTCTAGGAGTTTCACTCTTCCACCTTCTGCTAGTAATGTTGTCAGTTACTCCTTTAGAATATGGGAATGTGCATAAGTCTTAATTCTAACGTTTTAGCATGCATTAATTATCCCTTTTTTAAAAAAATAGAACAAAGCCATTAAGGCAATGCCTCAATGAAAAGGCATCGCCTTAACAACACATCATCCTTATAGAGATGCCTCTTTGGTGAGGCGTCGCCTCAATGGCTTCGGGTTGAAACATTTCCTCTATTGTGCTTCATGATCTTTAGGCCTAACTCCTAATCCATCTTCCAAAGAAATTTAGGCTTCTGGTCCATTCTTAAAAAGGATATTAGGCTAATTTTTTCATTCATTGCTCATTACCTCTCATTATTAGGCTTTTGTTGGGGGCCGATCAAACCGGGTGTCTACACTTAGATAATACTATTGTAATGAGAATTACTAATGACAACTATCCATGTTAGTATTCTCATACGAAGTCGGTCCAATACCATATTTCTCAAATATGTATCGATATTTTTGACTTAATATCTTATATTCATGACCAGTAAAACATGGTCATCATTCAAACTATATACTAGTCTTTATTTATTGTTATTCCATATATAATGATCAACTAAGGACAATTTAGAATATAATCATTTGATTTAAAAGTTTTACTATGATATCATATACTTGATGGTCTTAGACATAAATAACTATTCATAGAATCCATCAAATTACAATTATAATATGATAAAGAAATGCCTCCTTTTTAAATTAAATACAATTATGACATAATCTAAAATGTAACTACTATATAATTGGCATATGACACATGATTAACAATCTCTCACTTGTACTAGGCCCAATCGAAATTGTATTTGATACTTATTGACCCAATATGACTCTCATGCTTTAGTTGTGGAAGAGGCTTAATAAGTGGATTAATAACATTGTCATTAATAGGTACTCTACATATCTTTATGTCTCCTCTCTCAATGATTTCTCGAATGAGATGATAACATCGCATCATGATTTATAACATTCCATTTCTCATTCTCAGCACCTTATGCTAGTAAATTAATAATGCAAATTTGGTTGTAACCAATTTTATTGGCCCATAAAACTTATTTCTAAGTTGAATCTATTTATTAGCTAGCCATAACTTTTCTCTTATGTGTACTTTATTGTATTATTAGCTATAGCTTTATTTTGCTAGCATAATTCTAACATTTTATTTACTTTAACAAAATGTTAAAGCAATTACCTTATTTGGGCTGTGCTTCTACCTTAAGGTCTTGTTACACAATTTGTTTGTCATTCTTTTCCATTAGCCATATATTCTCATCACATGTATCTAGGATGTCTAACACCTTTGCCATTGGTCTTTTTGGGCTTTCTTCATCTCTATTCATTATTGTTTTATCTATTTTTGTTCCAACGGATACATAAGTTATTGCTGAATAGGTATGGCAGTTATCATCTCCATCTAACTTTGTTTGCTTTAAATAAGGTAATCTCTCACTCTTTCATTTCAATAGTGTAGCTTATATCTTCCATCTCTTCCTTAACCTTCTCTTCATCCAACAAATCTCAAGTCTAGTATAAGAAAATGGATAGAATTGAGGTAATCATTACAACCTTTGTATTAAATTCATTCCTTAATCATGAATCTTCATAACTTTACTCTTTTTAAGAAATTAAGCTTGAAATTCTTAAAAATAATTTTGTGGATTAGGTGTTGGATTTATTTATATGAGCTGTTTTACTGATCATTTCACATATGCACCATAGTCATGCATTACTCGTAAAATAAAATGGTCCATTTTTAGCCGTTATATTTCTAAAATTTTATCAACACTTCACTATTCATATATTGACAAATAAACCAAAGAAACTTTTATTCTTTTTCAAAATAACAAACTAAGTAGTAACCCTCCAAAACTTAAAAAACTTAATAATTTTATTTTAGGTAGTGGCTATCAAACTAATTTGCGAAATTCAAAAAAAAATATTGCCACTATATATATTTAGTGGTAATTCACTTGTCCAAGGCTAATCAATCATTTTATTCATTTTTTTCACTTCCCACATTGTGCAAAAGAACTTATAATAAGGGATTCCATCAATCTTTGACTTTAATTTCTTTTGCTTTTAGTAAGATTATAGCAGCCTCTCTTTTTCTTTGATATTTTCTTTAAATCTAACAATTTCCTTAAGTTAATACCTAAGAAATTGACTGTTGCTATAGGCGGAAAGGGATCTTCCTCAATAAGCATTGATTATTTCTTTTAAGGGAATTTCAGTATCCATTTGTTAATGCAATCTTATATAACATTCTTGAACATCTAATAAGCATTAGTAGAATGGTAAAATGAGTTGTAATACTTATAATACTCTACCCTTTAACTCTTCTTTGGTTGGAAACTTGTAATCCAGAGGTAATTTGATAAATTTTCTTTCAATAAAAAAATATTAAATATTTGGTCAGTATTAAAAACCTCAACCTCCATCCCTGTTTCACAATCATAACCAATTTCAAATCATGAATTGTGTGAAAAGTAAGACCTCCTTGATTTCTAGGTTTACATAAACGATCCTAACTTTGCCAACGGATATTGTCATTCTGAACTCCAACTTTTCCCCACCAGAAGTTGTTCATCATGCTTTTCAGCTCCTTACAAAGTGAAATTGGTAAAAGAAATACCGACATTATATAGCTAAGCAGAGCATGAACAATTGATCTTAAAAGCACTTCTTCCCCTACTCTAGAAAAGGCCTTATTACACCACCCTTGAAGTCTCTTCCAAGTCTTTTCAACTACAAAACTAAAAAACTCAGTTTTATATCTCCCAATTATAGATGGGAGTCCCAAATATTTCCCATAATTACTACAATGTTGCACACCAAGAACATAATAAATTCTTGTTTTAACATCTTCACCCACATTCCAACTAAATAAAATAGAGGATTTATCAAAATTTACTACATGAACCAAAACCTTTCTGTAATAGAGCAAACATTCCTTGATCAACTCATACTCTTGCAAAAATGCTAAAAAAAATAAAACTATTGTCCGCGAGGAACATATGGGAAATCCCAGGAGCACTTCTTACTACTTTAATCCTATGTAAAGACCCCAGCCTGAACTTCCATTGAAGAAGAGTTAATAAACCTTTTGCACAAATTAAGAAAAGATAAGGAGATAGAGGACTACCTTGATAAAGGCTGCAACTCCGAATTATTGGGCCTACCTTGATATTTTGGTGAACTACTAAATAAGATACCGAGGGTACAAACATCATAACAAGATTAACAAAACTTTTATGAAATCCCAGAGCAACCATTATGTGTTTTATGAACTGCCACTCTACCCTGTTATATGCTTTGACATATGCATCTTTAAAAAAGCCCAACCTACTTTACCACTGGTCTTCTTTTTCATTTAATGATTGATCTCACAAGCCACCAAAATGTTATTTAACATTAATTGACTTGAGATGAATGCACTTCATACATCTAAAATAATAATATCCATTAAAGATTTAAGTCTTTTTTATATTACCTTAGACATGGTTTTCAAAAGCACATTGTAGAGGCAATAAGGTGAAATTCGGTAATCTTTAAAGGGCTCTTCACCTTCAGAACTAACACGATATTAGTTGCATGTATATTACTTAGAAGCTTCCCATTCTTCAAATAATCTAAGCAAAAAAAAGTTATAAAACCACCCATAATATCCTAATGATGTTAAAAAAATCCCGGATTAAAACCATCGGGACCTAGACTTTTATTCGAATGCATAGAATAAAGGGGATTGACAATTTCCTAAGCATTAAAAGGCTTAATAAGATCCTTATTCTGACTATTAGTGACTCGACTAGGAACCACTTAGAGATTAGTACAATCAACATAACCACTAGACTTGAACAAAGTCCCAAAATAATCTATAATATGCTCTTGAAGACCAACATTCCATTCCAAATGCCTATTTAGAATAATCATAATTATGAAAAGTATTGGAATTAGAATCCTCATCTCGAAGCCAAAACAACTTAGCTCTCTACTGCTAATATTGCACTTGCTAGTCAAGTAGTACTTAAAGTTTTTGGTTGGTTTGATTTCCTAAATTAGGATCCACATTCGTAGATTTCTTCAACTGACCCAAATGAGACTGACACCTTTTGATTTTTGAAGAAAAATTCTATTTTATTCCTTCATCCCATCTTAATAAGGATTACCCGCACAATACCAATTTCTATTGAACATTATTAGGAGGATCCTCTTCCCAGCTATCCTGAATCACTTGCTTACACCTCTCCTTTAATAACCAATTATTTTTTGTATATGAATCTAAACCCCATAGGCATTGTTTGATAAGCTAATTTCACATAAAGAGCAAAATGATCAAACATACCCTATCAAGATATTCTTTGATATGAGCAGATGTTCCCATGCCTTTCTCCTATATATATATTTATGATCCCTTATTCTAACATCAATGAGGTTCGAATCTTCAACAATAGAAGAAACCCATAAATTAACGCCATTAGTGCTCGCTAGTCAATCAGTAATTGAAGTTTTTGGTTAGTTTGATTTACTAAATTAGGATCCACATTTGTAGATTTCTTTAAATGACCCAAATGAGATAGACATCTTTTG
Source organism: Mallotus repandus (assembly GCA_949671775.1). Lineage (NCBI taxonomy): Eukaryota > Viridiplantae > Streptophyta > Magnoliopsida > Malpighiales > Euphorbiaceae > Mallotus > Mallotus repandus. Next base: position 8,002 of record CATIWM010300788.1, read on the forward strand.
ATTTTTGAAGAAAAATTCTACTTTATTCCTTCACCCCATCTCAATAAGGATTGCTCGCACAATACAAATTTTGTTGAACATCGCTCGGAGGATCACCTGCCCAGCTATCTCGAATCATTTACTTATACCCCTCCTTTAATAACCATCTATTTTTTTGTATATGAACCTGAACCCCGTAGGCATTGATTGATGAGCTAATTTCACCCAAAGAGTAGAATGAACAAGCATACAAACATCAACATTTAGTACCTTAACCTGTGGAATCATATTGAACAAATTTTTTTATACACAACACAATATCAAACATTTTTTGACGTGAGCAACCATTCACATCCCTCTCTCCCATATATACTTATGCCCTTTCATTCCAATATTAATGAGGTTTGAATCTTCAACAACATAATGAAACCCATTAATTAACGCCATTAGTTGAGAAATTGGACACCTTTTCTCGTATTGGGATAACATGTCATTATAATCACCCACATAATACTAAGGTAGAGCTGAGATGGATGCTAATTTTTAAAGTAAATTCCATAACTCCTGACGTTTACACCTCTCTAGATACCCGTAAACCTGTAGTCAACCTAATTGTTATTTGAAACAACAACATCGAATAGCTTTGAGAAAAAGCCAAGAGTTGAATGTCTAATTCATCCTTTGAGAAAAAAGGCATAAACCACCTCTAATATTATTCCATTCAACAAAAAAAATACTTATCAAAGCCCAATTTTCTTTTCACATAATGAATATAGGCCATTTAGACTTTACACTCCATCAAAAAATAATGCAAGGCTTAAATCTGGGTACTAAGTCCAAAAGCTCCTAAACTGTGTGTGGGTTGCCCAGCCTATGATAGTTTTAAGTTAGAAGATTCATAATGCCCGACGGGCCTAGTTACCAGGGCCCGCCTCCACAAAGCTCAAAGAACCCTTCCCAAATAACTCAACTTTAACCCCTGTATTCCCATCACCCTCAAGCCCATGAATATCAGTCCTATCAGCCTTCCTCTTCCTTTTGGAGTCTAAAATTATTAATATATATGTTACATCATCCTCTTCCACTTCCTCTATAAAACCCGCTCTACTATTACTAACATTAATTTATAGTTTACTAGAATTATAGAAATTTCCTCCATTACTAACATTCAATAACTGCCCATCACACAATATTAAAGGAGCTTGATTAGTTACCATAATTGATTCACTAGAACTATCCATGCTTCGATACCCTTGATCGGAATCCAAAGAACATTGTCTTTAAGCCACCGTTTCCCAATACTGCCATTGTTTCTTTTTGCAGGAGCTTTGAGTCAAACCCTGAATAACTTTTCAACATTCTTATTGGGATAGTCCATAAACTTCTTACAGAACTTCTTCAAATGCCCAATTAACCTATAGAAGAAGTAAAATAAAGGTAGTCTCTCATACTTGAAATTAACCTAAGAGAATTCCTACCTTTTTTAATGTGCATTTGATGTTTAAGAAGACTTCTTATATCCATAAAGACCCTTATACACATATATTGCCACCACACACCATTAAAGTTTATAGGATCTACTAACACAAACTTGCCCACATAATTTCCAATCTTCCCAGTAACTCTCTCCAACATAAAGATTGGTGGGAGATCATAAACCTGTAACTAGAACTAAGTAGAGAACAAAGGAATCTTGATTGGATTCTTCCTAACTTCCATAGAACTTAACAACAACCAATGTTGATCAAAGGTCCATAAACCACTATTAATAACCTGCTCCATATCCATCTCGTGGAAAAATTGAAACAAGAATAAATTGGTGTCCGCAGCCGTAATGCACACCCCTTTAATTGGTCTTCGCAGGGAAGCTAACATGTTCCTCATCGCTATAATATTTATGTTTTTATCCATAAAAAAATGACCCATTAGATACCACTTCACATCATTTTGCTTTTTAGCAGCCTTTGTCTCAATTATTTCCAACATCGGCTCGTTATACACCTCTAGCGCCAACTTCAAATATAAATTATTTGCCAGTTGAATATCTTTTAAACTTTCATCTGCAATTTCCACTTAACGACAAGAATACAAACAACCTTACACAAACAAAGAAAAAGGAATAAAGGCATTATATTGAAAACTAACAAAAATAACCTATTAAAAGACAGGATAAAGAAACAAACCTGTCATGAGCTAGGACCGACTTCTTAATTTGTTAATTTAGTACAACTTTGTTGTTATTTTTTTTATGGTTATATATGGTTAAATGCTATTTTATGCCATTTTTGCCATATCATGAAATTGTATTAGCACAACCTACTTACTTGTCATGTTTAATTGAATTTGTGAATAGAAGAATGGGTGCATATATATGTGCTTACCTTTATTTTGTGGGTGTTTATTAGATCTAGGAGTAGATTAATTTTTTTGCACTTTTTTCTCTTTCATATGTATTTATTAAGAAAACAATGTAAATAATTGTAAATAATTTTTTATTTTTTTTTTTATGTTTTATTCTGTTGTGGATGGATATTTGTATATATATATATAAATTGTTATACTGAAACTAAGATGATATGCAATATGTAACGGGTTTTACCTAATAAGAAATAGCCAACTAGAAACAATTTCCCGAACTTAGAATTTTTGGATAAGGGACAATTTTTGTTTAGTCTTGAGATTTTTTTTTTGAATGATTGGGTGGTGACTCCTTTACAAGAAGAAACCCTTGTCTTCCCTCGTGTCATTGCCAGTAGGGGTAAGCACGATCTAATTCAGTTCGAAGAGTGCAATTCTCCGGAATTGCTTTAAAATATTGGAGATTTAAAAATTAAGGCTCTGAAATTGCTTTAAATTTTTAGTTTGGTACAGTTCAGAGATTAAATTTTTTGATTCAATTCGGTATGGAGATTGGTTTTTCTTTGATTTAAAAAATAAATAAAGATATGATTCAAATTAAACTATTAACCTATAAACCATTTCATATTTTTATCATAAAATTAAATATTTTTATAGTTTTATTTATAATTATTTTTTACTTTAAAAATTTTACATCTTTATAACATAATGTTAATCTTTATAATATATGTATATATAACTATAATTTTGTTAAATTACCAGTTCTAATTTCGGTACAACTCGGAATGATTCGGGGCGAAGTTTTGTTTGAAGAATTTAAATTCTTCAAATCCGTCCCAATAAAATTTTTAAAATAGTTCAATTTAGAGAAAGTCCAACAATCAATAAAAATTTTAGCTTTTCAAGATTTTTCAAAACAGTTGGAAATCTCTAAAACCCATGTTAAACTCTAGTCTATATATATATTAAATGCGGAGTACTAAAATCATGCAACTTAAAATTTGACTATTATCTACTCTCATAATTCAGCATTTAACTCTAAAGACTTATGTGTTAAATTTTAAAATTCACAAAATTTTTCTATTAAAAATATTATTTTTTCTTAGTATGTAATTTATTTTTGTTTTCTATTTCATTTAAAACTCTAAATTGATGAAGTTTAAAGAAATTTTATAGGATTTAAATTTTATCAGATGAGATTTAAAGAAGTTGTATGAATTTAAAATTCTATTTGACATGCATGTTATTAAAAAATCACTTCGGTAGTAATATTGCTTATTACAATTCGTCTTCTTCTTACCCTACTACTCGCACTCGCTATCGTGATGAAAAAGTTGTTAAAGGTATTCCATTTTTTATTTTTTATTTTTCGTTACTTGGTACATTAAATTGTTAGCTAATTTTGTTTTTTGTTTGCACTAGATATGCTTTTAGAAATTGGTATGATTACTCTGCTACTATTGTAGTGCTTGCCCAAAAACTCAAGGCCTCAAATTCAAAGCGAAAAGGCACAACTATTGATGACATGTTGAAAAAATTAGTTGAACAATTTTGCGCTCAGGTTTGCATACATTTTATGGAATTGCAATTACTAGCCATTAACTTCTAGTTATATTTATTATCTTGCTTTACTCATAATATTTGAACAGAATGTAGCTAAAGAACCCATAAGGTAATTATATATAAATATAAAGTTTTCATTTAATCTATATAGATATAAATATGCAAATGCTGAATTTTAAAATTATTTAATCTTATTTCATTATTGAGGACACACCCTTAAAACTTAAGGTATAAAATCATTAATTTTTTTTTTAATTTTTTAAAAATAATTTTATTTCAACAATAATGCTCCTTTATCTTCTATTCCATTTAAGATATTTTTTTATTTGACATGTAAAATAGAAGAGAATTACTTTTATCATCAATTTTAATCTCATAATTTTCTATCTCTTTCTCTCATAATTCCACCACGTCAATGTGACACTCTACCGCTGAGTTGTATCCCTCCCCTTGCCCCCATCAAGAAAGAGAACTAACTAATCCTAAGGTAAAAGGTCGAGAAACTCAACACCACTATTCTTGAACAACTTGGAGTCGGGTCTTCTTTTCGCACTATTACGGATACAAAAATAGTGGAAAAAATTGGATTCAATTGTTAACTGCTCCTATTTGAAATAGGATTGATTATGAATTCGAGCCATAGCACATGGTTTCATAAAAGCATATGATTTTCCCGATTTAAATAAAACAGATTTTGCATAAAGAAGATTTGGCTCCGCAGGTTCTATTTGATACGGGTAAGAGAAGATCTTGACTCGGTATTCTTAAAAAAATAGAGGAATCAAAATCAAGTCAAGATGATACGGATCAACCCCTTCTTCTTAGATCTTACCATTTTTAGAGGAAATTTTAATCTCACAATTTTCTACCTCTTTCTCTCATAATTTTTCTGTATCTTTCTCAGAAATTTTTAACTATTTTTACTCAACAAAATCATGCTCTTAATAATTTTTTTTCTTATTTATCTATTACCCTTAAAAATTGCATGTTCTACAATTTTAATAATTTTATTACAAAAATTTTGTATTCTTATATAAGATTTTAGTTCTTCATTACTATTCTTAATATATAAAAATTTTATGTATAAATTTTAGGCCTAATTACCTAAAAAATTATGAACTTTTACACTTTTAACAAGTTTAGCACATTCGTTCAAGTTTTTAAAAAACGGTATCGTGCTAGTAGTTTTTTAACAAAAATACTTTCCGGTAGCTTTTTTAGCTAACGTGACACCAGAACTGTCTAATGTGGAATGAAATATTTAAAAACTAAAAAAGTTTTGTTGACTCATCATGACCTAATTACCTAAAAATTTCTGAACTTTTATACTTTTAACAATTTTAGCACATGCTTTTAAGTTTTAAAAAAAAGGGTATCGTACTATTAGTTTTTTAACAAAAACACATTCCGGTTAGTTTTAGTAGCTTTTTTTCCTTAATTTTTTTGCCCTTATTTTATATGGATTATGTTATGAAAATAACATTTGAAAGGGCAAAAAAATAACCCCTTTGCAAATGTATTTTTATTAATTTCCTTCCCTTAGTCTCAAGAGGGCTAAAAGTGAAGATAAAAATCACATATTTTTGTTCATTAATTTTAAAAAAATTAATTAATGACATAAAAATTTCCTTTTATTTTGTAAAATAAAATCCTATATTAAACACATTTAACTACCAATGTACTCTTACTATAATTGTCAATCCTTATTTTTTTGGGATTCTTTCCTATTCTAGTTATTGAATCACAACTAAATGTATTAAACAAATTCTAAGTGTTCTACACTTCATCAATGAAAATGCAACATATATACATGTTACAAGTCTCATTAGTAGGGTAAATTGTATAGATGGTAGTCAAATTTTGTGTCTAATTATAATTTGGTTACAAAACTTTAATTTGTATATTTTTAATTTTCAAATTTCTATTTAGGTTTCACGAATAATCTTTATAATATTTTTTGATTCATAAAAAATCCAGCATTACTATTTTAATCTAAAAATTAAAAATAATATATAAATAAATCTATATTTTTTATATTCATATACAAATTAATGAAAAAAACTAAAAAATATTTTGGGATAGATACCTTAAAAACTAGTATTCTGCTGTTAGTATTTTGCCTATAAAAACTATAGATACGAGAGTATAGTAACAACTTACCTAATGTTTCGTTACTTAGTTAATGGAAAATCAAATTAGAATAATTGTTGAGATATTATATAATTTTTAAAACATTTCATTGTTGATTTTCATGTAATAAAATAAATTATTATTTTATTGTCTCTATTTTTGTATATTCTTTGGTCTCTGTTTTTGGTTAGTATTGTTGCTGATTTGATTAAAAAAATCTCAATTTTTCTTCTATAATTTGTTTGATTTATTATGTAGTACTGTTACATAATTTAATTCTATTTGTTTGGTTTTTAAATATTTAATTCTATTTCAAACAGCTTCAATGTCACGTCAGCTAAAAAAGCTACTAAAACTAACCGGAAAATGTTTCTGTTAAAAAACTAATAATACGATACCATTTTTAAAAAAATTTTAAAAAATTTGCTAAAATTGTTAAAAGTATAAAAGTTTAGAAATTTTTAGGTAATTAGGTAATGATGAGTCAATAATTTTTTTTTTTATTTTTAAATATTTAATTTCACGTTAGACAGCTCCGATGTCACATTAGCAAAAAAAAAACTTCCGAAAAGTGTTTTTGTTAAAAAATTAATAGTACGATATCATTTTTTAAAAACTTAAAAAAATATATTAAAATTATTAAAGGTGTAAGAGTTTAGAATTTTTTAAATAATTATACCTAAATTTTATTCTAATTTAAATTTTTATCAATAAAATATATTAAAATATAAATAAAAATATATTAACAATTAGTCTGCACAGTGCACGGATTTACTACCAGTTGCTGCTGGTAAACTTCCACGAATTGGTGTGTAGTTGGACACATTTACAAGTGACAGCCCAAGCGAGAGGTAAAATATAGACAAAAATAAAATTAAAGGGTAAAAGAGGAAGAGGGAAAGAAGTGGAAAATATTAAAGAGCCTACTTAAAAAAAAAAAATAGAGGTAGTAGCTATAACTTAGCTGTAGGGTGTAGCTGTTTATGTCGAAGAAGAATAATAAAAATAAGATATAAAACTCCGGTCACCTGACCCAAACCCTAACCCTAACCCTAAACCCGCTTCAGTATGCAATCCATTGTTTTAAGTCGCAAACATTAGATCGCCTGAGTCTCATCCCTTTCGATCTACCCTTCCTATTGCCGTGACCAGACTGCGTTGTTGTCACCAGCCGGCTGAAACTCTCTTTGAATCTTGAGTTGGGTTGGTACGCTTAATTTTAATTCGTAATCTGACATTTTTTCAATGCAAATTGCAATTATTTCATATCTGTTATAATAATTAAGAATTGTGCTTCTAGTTTAATGATTTGGGTTTTGTAAAATTCTGTTAGCTGTTGTTGATTCTGTTAAATTTAAGAGATATTGATCTTTTTCTTGTTGAGCTAATTCTATAAACTAGCTTAATTTCCTAGCCGTGGAATTGAGTTTGCACTTTATCTCCTTTATTAGGTATGGCAACTGGGGAGCCGTCATCAGCTTCCCTTGGGCCTCGTTATGCCCCGGAGGATCCTACTCTTCCCAAACCATGGATGGGATTGATAGACGGAAGTACTGGCCTTTTGTACTATTGGAACCCTGAAACCAATGTCACACAGTATGAAAAACCCGCCCCTGTGCCTCCACCTCTGCCTCCTGGTCTACCTCCTCCGGCTGTTTCTACTCCTAAGTTGGCTCAGATACCCACGGTGCATTCCATGCAGCCAAATGGTTTGGTGGCTATAACCACACCACAAACAGCACAGCAACAGGGGCAACAGACCAGTCAATTGCCTCAGCAGGTTCAAGCCGCACAACAGATTGCTCAGGCAATGCAACATCAGGGGCAAGAGAGCAGCCAGTTGCCTCAACAGCATGGACAACTAATGCCACAACAGCAGCAAGGGCTCCCAGTGGCACAAGTTTCTAATCAGCAGGCTGTACAACAAGGTTCACATCTGGCACATGGGTTGCAACAGTTAGGCCAGTCAAGGACACAAATGATGCAGCATCCAGTTCAGCAGATGTTTTCACACATGGGGCAGCAGGTATCTCAGCAGGGAGATCAGCAGTTGCCGCAACAGCAAATGCAACAATCCATTCAGCAGATGCCTCAGCAAGGTGGGCAGCACATGCTTCAGCAGAGCTTACCAATGCCACAACAACAAGGACAGCAATACATGTTTCCACATTATATGACGCATCAGCAAAACATGCTTCCGCTGAACCAACAAAGCTCACAGCAACAGTTTCCTAACCAGCATGACTACAAGGCTGCATTTGCAGGGAGGGGAGAAGTTGACTTTCAACACGGAAACCAAACCAATTTTACTTCATCTCATTTTCAACAGTCTGGTGGGCCATCCTCACAAAATCTCTCTGTGGGGAGTAATCCAGTTTTGACGCCCCAGGCAGGTGCTCATGGTAGTCAACCTCAGCAATTCAATGGTTCTGCTGTCAATGTGCAACAGCCTGCCACCATGGCCAAGTTGCAGCAAAGTGGGAATGATTTAATTCATCAGCAGCAAGGTCCTAGGTTTCAAGATCATGTAAGCACATCCATGATACATAATCAACAGTCTAATGTGGGTAACATGCATGGTAGGACTGGTAATGATTACTACTTCAGTGCTAAAATGGAAGGGCCACCAGCGGTGGGTCCTGGTCAGCCTAACCTTGGAGCCATACCAATGGGAAGGAATCATCAGGTACATTTTGTGTTTATATTATTCCTTACCATCCTCCAACATGTATTAATAGGGACTGAATTTGGTAAAACACGTTTGTCTGGCCAATAATGTATTAATCTTCTATTCCTCTTCTCTGAAATACTTGGGTTTCGGCTTATAAACACATTGAGGGTATGATGCATAATATAAATCTTCGCCTTCTGATTCATTTACTTTAGGATTTGTTCTCTATTTCAGGGATCAAGGATGGGTGATGTGCCATTTCAAAATGTCTCACAAGGTTATGCTAGTGGACCTAATTCAGCTGGTCAGACCATGCATAATGTGTATAATAATGCTGCTGTTCCTCCATTTCCAAACAATCCTATCATGAGGCCTCCGTTTGTTGGAGTGTCAGATGTTACAGACCTCTCACCAGAAGCTTACCGGCAAGTGCATGAAGTCACAGCTACGGTCTGTTTGTTGACTTTAGTTTTTTAAATACAAATGGATATTAATACATCTCAGTGCTGAAGTCAACCATGATGTGTGCATGTGTTGATGCTGTTGGGTTAAGTTTTCTTTTTTTTTCTTTTCTGGTAGTTGAACAAAATAACTTTGCATGCATATCAAGTGAATATTCTCAGAAATTATATTACTGTTCTTGAATATGAATATAGGTTAATTCTCTTTAAATATCAACATCAAATTGTAGCAAAGGACTTCTAAAATTCAGTAGCATTCAGGTTTATTCTTTTACTGGGTCAACTGGCAGACAATACATAACAATGCATGAATGTGATTTGATAATAGATGTCTCCTGCAATGCAACTATACTGTCCTAATGTGAACTGGTACTACAAAGACTCTGGACTATCACTCCATGCAGTCATTTTTCTGTTCTTGAAGATCTGTATAAGTTCATTAGAATGTATATTCTGTTTTCCAGACATGCATGCAAAATTATGGTGGCTTCCGTTCTTGTAAAAACATGAAAGATATGTTGTTTCTTGTAGTGTTATAAATTTGGCATTATTATGGTGGGGATGTGGTGCTTTTCTTCTTATTTTCCTTTGTTCGTTATAGAGAGGTTGTTATGTGATCTTACATCATAGTGGATATAGTATTGTGTTTGTCCACGTGGTTTTCCTTCTTCCTTTCTTTTTTTTCCTCCTCCTGAAATGTTATCATTCTTGTTTTCTTGTGGAAGGGCTTTTGCATTGGACTATTCCTGTGTTTTGTGCCTCTTATTTATTTTCGGCAGGTTTGTTTCCTCAATTTGGGTCAGATGTGACTTATATTATTCTGTTCATGGCATAGGGTGACGATGTTCCTGCTCCATTCATCACATTTGAGACCACCGGTTTCCCTCCTGAGATATTGAGAGATGTAAGTTGTACTATTGGGTGTGATTTTAGGTTCTGTGCTTTGGGTTTTGAAAGCCACATTTGAGATCTGCTTCGTTCTGTTTTTGAGCTATCGTTTGCCTTCTGAATTGTTTTAAACTTATTAGTTCTCACTTGTCGCAGGTGCGATATCTGCTCCAGACGAGGAGCATATGTCGTACGCTGCTCTGCTATTGGCACACTTATACATGCAACAACTATTCTGATTTTTGGAGGCTGCAAAATGGACAGTTGGAGCCTTTCTTGTGCATCTTCTAGAAGGGGGGTTTGCCATTTGTCCAATTCACACCTAATGTGACTGGGATTTCTTGCTTATTGGCTCCGCCTCATATGTCTTAATTGACCTATTTAGTTGCCTCGAGTTGCTTCTGTAAGCAACTGTACACCTATGGATTTTATTTTTTTGTTTTTTCCTTTTTTTTTGCCACAACATGCTACAGCCATTTTTTAAAAACATTTTAATTACATATAGATAAATTACATCCATGTAATTTACTGGTTCTTACTGTCCAACTGTGTTTCTTTTTCAGATACGAGATGCTGGGTTCTTATCTCCTACTCCTATCCAAGCACAAACCTGGCCAATTGCATTACGGAATCGGGATATAGTGGCAATTGCCAAAACTGGTTCTGGTAAAACACTGGGCTACTTGATTCCTGCCTTCATTCTTCTTGGGCAATGTCGTAACAATCCTCAAAATGGCCCTACTGTGTTGGTTTTGGCTCCAACAAGAGAGCTGGCCACACAAATACAAGATGAGGTGATAAAATTTGGACGATCATCAAGGGTCTCTTGCACGGTATGTCACACCTTTCATCATTAGAGTAATTTGTGGAAGGGATAATTTGCATTTGAAATATTTGTTTATCGTGTGCCTTCATCTCTTATTGCAGTGCTTGTATGGTGGAGCTCCAAAAGGCCCTCAGCTAAAAGAATTAGATCGAGGTGCAGATATTGTTGTGGCAACTCCTGGCCGACTCAATGATATCCTCGAAATGAAGAAAATTGACTTTGGGCAAGTTTCACTCCTTGTTCTTGATGAGGCTGACCGAATGCTTGATATGGGTTTCGAACCTCAAATTCGAAAAATTGTGAATGAGATACCTCCACGGAGACAGACGCTTATGTACACAGCAACCTGGCCAAAAGAAGTGAGGAAAATAGCAAGTGATCTTCTTGTCAATCCTGTTCAGGTGAATATTGGCAGTGTTGATGAACTGGCTGCTAACAAGTCCATCACGCAGGTAAGATTTTTCTGAAGTGCAGTTTTGTTTACTTAGTTTGGATGCATCTTACAATTTTTCTGCATAAATCACTTTGAAACTTTGTTTAAATCTTCTTCCTTCTTCTATTCTTCAATAGTTGATAAATGATTATTCTTATTTTTCCCTTGTTAAAAGTTACTTACATCTTTCATATATATGTTGGATGTATTCCCATGTTCTTTTTCAAAATTGGACATAATTACATGACTCTGCAGTATGTAGAAGTAGTACCACAAATGGAGAAAGAAAGACGATTGGAGCAGATTCTTAAAGCACAAGAAAGAGGTTCAAAGGTTATTATTTTCTGTTCCACAAAGAGATTGTGTGACCAGCTTGCACGTAGTGTTGGGCACCAGTTTGGGGCTGCTGTAATTCATGGAGCCAAGTCCCAAGTTGAAAGAGACTGGGTTTTAAATCAGTTCCGAAGTGGAAAGTCCCCAATTTTAGTTGCCACTGATGTTGCTGCCCGAGGTCTTGATATCAAAGATATAAGGTTATTTCTCATTTTATGTTTTATATAAATGGAATTTATACAGATTTATAGGTATGGCTGCTGTTTAGCATTAAAAAGCTCGATCATTATGCGTTGGCATGTTGCTGATGATAGTTAATTTTTTTTAATCACATTTCTTTTATTATGCTCCAATTTCACTACACCCTATATTACAGGGTAGTTATAAACTATGATTTCCCTACTGGGATTGAGGATTATGTCCATCGAATTGGTAGAACTGGGAGAGCTGGTGCAACTGGTGTGTCTTACACGTTTTTCTCAGAGCAGGATTGGAAATATGCGCCTGATTTGATTAAAGTGCTAGAGGGAGCTAACCAGCATGTGCCCCCGGAGGTACGTGAGATGGCATTGCGTGGTGGACCTGGTCTGGGCAAAGATCGAGGTGGCATGAACCGTTTTGATTCTGGTGGTGGCCGTTGGGACTCTGGGGGCTGTGGTGGGATGAGGGATGGCAGTTTCGGGGGCCGTGGTGGGATGAGGGATGGCAGCTTCGGGAGCCATGGTGGGATGAGGGATGGCGGCTTTGGGGGTCATGGAGGGATCAGGGATGGTGGTGGTTTTGGTGGTCATGGTGGGATGAGGGATGGCAACTTCGGCGGACGTGGCATGATGAGAGATGGAGGTTTTGGTGGACGCAGTGGGATGAGGGATGGTCCCTTTGGTGGACGTGGTGGTAGAAATGACTCTTTTTCTGGTCGTGGAAACAGGGGACGTGGATTTGGTGGTCATGGTAGTTGGGGCAGGAGTGAACGTGGTCCACATGATCGCTACAATAATATGGATGGTCGTGGACGTGGACGTGGAAGGGGAAGATTTGATGGTAGAAGAGAAATTGTTGATAGAAGTAGGGATAGAAGTTATAGCCGCAGTCCTGAGAGAGTTAGGACGTGGGGCTATAGCCGGAGTCGTAGCAGAAGTAGGAGCTGGAGTCGCAGCCGCAGTCGCAGCCGCAGTTGGTCTCGAGGCCGTAGCGGCAGCTCTAGCCGCAGTCCTCGTCGTAGCCGCAGCTATAGCCGTAGCCCTCGCCACAGCCGCAGCCGAAGCCGAAGCTATAGTAGATTTGACAGGCCACGTGTTTCAGGCTTTGATGTGAAGGACGATACAATTCCTGGATTTCAAGCTCCTGAATCTGGGATGCCTGCTATGCCTCCAGGCGTGGATGGTAATGCATATTCAGGAGTAGGGACAGTGAATGATGAGAGTGGTGTTCCTGCAGTGCATCCTGATGCATCAGAAGGCCCTGCCACAGAGTCAGGAACTGAAAGTTGAGTTGTGAAACATATCTTTTAGGTATGTTAGCGGGTGTCCAGTTTTAATTAATCAAATAATTCTTCTGTCACCCCTGACCTGTATCATTTCTGGGGTTTTATGGTGATTGATGACAGTGATACGTGAAGGAATTTTGGCAACCACAGTGAATCTGTGATACATGTATGAAGTGGCAAAATCAAACAAATGGCTGTATTTTGCCTCAGCTACAGTGCACTTGAGCTTTAGTTCTGCAACGTTTTAATTATAGTAGTAGCATCTTCTTTACTATTGTTTTGATTTTTGACCCACAAAGAACTTGGATTGTGTTATAGACATGCATGATGGAAGAAGTATATGAATTTTACAAGTTGCAGTGTTTATTTTTATTTATTTGTTTTTTTAGTGGCAATGTTGATAATTAGGAATCTTGTTTACAATGTTATCGGTTGAGAATCCTCAGCGAACTTGAAATTTAGTATTATAATTTAGATCACTCTATTTTATGGCTGTTCCCATAACATCTGACCGAAAACATAAAGTTTACTCCATCCATTCTATCTCTAAGAGGAAGAGGGATTCTAAGGATTAATTCTCTGGTCTTCTTTTCAAATCATCTGTTCTTATTAATTCAGTTGCCAATTTAAAGGGTTAATAAACATTGCAGCTAATTTAGTACAATGTTCACCCTGGAAGCAAAATGAAATTATAGGTGTAATTTATTTTGATTAATAGAGTTTGGAATGTCTGTGTCAGTAATTTTACAATCCTTACTTATTATATGTAAGAGTCAGAATTAAGCATGCTAGTTTTATTTATGCATGGTATCTAAAAATGCCAAACATTTTGCTAAATTTATGGAAATATTAGGTGGAAACTGATCCCAAAATATTCTCATGAATATTAACTATTGATTTGATGGTAGTCAATTATATATTATTAAGTTAATTTGATGTTAATTTAATGTTCATTCAAACAAGGAAAATTTCTTCCTATTATTGTCAATGTTGCAAAATAAAGCAATAAAAGCCACACAAGAAAGCTTTCTGTTAATTCCCTCTAAAAAAAGAGGAAGACAAACTAATTTTGCAGCTTCAATTTGGAGACATCCAATTGCACCTTCTTCCAAAAACAAACTACCAACACCTCATCACAATAACAATCTTTCATTTCCTTTTTTTTTTTTTTTTTGGTTTTCTGGCCCTTCCCATTTAAACATCATTACTAACATCTCTCTCTCTGCATGCGCCTTGAGAAAAAGGTTCACCATATCTCATTAGCAATGCCTTTCTCCTCTCTCTCTCCTTTCAAGGCAATCATTCTTTCTGCATTCCCAACCATTTTAGCCATTGCCTTCTGCTTACCAGGCGTTGCTCATGCCTTGTCTGCACAGTCTGTCATTGACTCTCCTTTACTGACACAAAAGATCGGCACCAACCGGACCATCAAGGTCGATATTGATGGAAAGGGAGATTTTACATCCATCCAACAAGCCATAGATGCTGTTCCTCAAAACAATTCTAAATGGATCATCATCCATGTAAGGAAAGGAGTCTACAGGTAATCAAACCTAACTTCTCTTTAGTATTAGTCTATTTGATTCATTAATATTAGTTGCCTAATCCAAAGGATTGGTTTCATGGTGTCAGCCCCCAATGAGACCCTGTGTGAGAATGTTTCATAGTGCTAAAACCCTCACCAGCTAAAATTCTCTTGGGCCAGTGATAGCCACAGAGCGTGAATGGGCCCATCATGGTGTGGGAACACCTTCCATTTGCACCTAAAATATATTAGGTTTTTATATGATATGAGTACGAAATAGACATTCGGTCATTATAATCAAAATAGATTCTCAATCTATACCTCTTGAGTCACTGTAAAATTTTCTTATTTTTTTTGAAAAGAAAAATAATTCTATTAATTCAAACTAGTAATTCATCGACATTTGATAATACTTGTAAAATGTAATGTATCTCTCATTAACATGTAATGTGCATATAATATTTTTTGGAATTTTGGGATTGTAGGGAAAAGGTTCACATTCCAAAGGATAAACCATATATATTCTTGAGAGGGAATGGAAAAGGAAGGACAGCTCTTGTCTGGTCACAGAGTTCTGTTGATAACAGGGCATCTGCCACATTTAGTGTAGAGGCTCCCCACTTCATTGCTTTTGGTATAAGTATCAAGGTACATTGTTATTATTTTTTCTTTGTTGAATTAGAAGAAATTTGAGGCATCAAGAGTTGTTGCTTAAGCTATGATTAATCCTTGTTTATATATATAATTTGGCATTGTAGAATGAGGCTCCAACTGGGGTGGCTTTCACCTCCCAAAACCAATCTGTGGCAGCATTTGTGGGTGCAGACATGGTTGCATTCTACCACTGTGCATTTTACAGCACCCATAATACTCTGTTCGATTACAAGGGCAGACACTACTATGACAATTGCTACATACAAGGCTCAATTGACTTCATCTTTGGTCGTGCAAGATCAATTTTTAATGCAAGTCTAAGTGCTCTCATTCTAATCATTTAATCAGTACTATTCAATTTAGAGACAAGTAATTTGATTGATTTGCTGTTTCAAATGCAGAGCTGTGAGATTTTTGTTATTGCGGACATGAGGGTGAAGATTCTCGGGTCCATCACTGCCCATAATAGGGAGTCAGATGAAGATAGCGGGTTTGTTTTTGTCAAAGGAAAGGTTTACGGTATTGGCGATGTTTACTTGGGTAGAGCTAAAGGTGCCTATTCCAGGACTATTTTTGCAAAGACCTACCTTTCCAGGACTATTGATCCTAAAGGTTGGACAAATTGGAGCTATAGTGGCACCACAGAGTAAGAAGACTTCAACTGTCAGCAACGTATGCATATTTTTGTATTGATTTTCATCTAAAGCATGCTCTTTGATTGGAACAGCAATATTTTTCAAGCAGAGTACAAAACCCATGGACCAGGGGCTGATACAATGAATCGTGCCGAGTGGTCGAAACAGCTTGCCGAAGAAGAAGCTGAACGCTTCATGTCCATTGATTTCATCGATGGTCAACAATGGCTGCCAGTTTGGCTGTGAAATTTCTCGACTTATTATTTTTGGATGCCATTGATTGTACACTTTTAATATGTGAATGTTTTATTCCAATGGTATTTTTGCCACTCACTATCAAATCAAATCTAATGCCTTAGGCATATTTCTAAATATGCTGTGCATTATTCAGACTAAATACAAAACCAGTATAAAGATTGTCAATTCATCAGTGCCTCTTCTGGTTGTTTTGTAATGCCCACAAATACAACAGATCACCTGCATATTTTGCATCAATCAAACAAGTAATTGCCCGAGCCTCACTTATTCATAAGCCAGGCTTTCCTACAAGAATAAGTCTCCAAAAAGACTTGGAAATCAGAAAAAGAAAACTAAACAAGATTACAATATGAAAGATGTTTGATTTTCTTCAGCTAACTATGCATGCTAATAAGATAATAAGTTGCTTCTTCAATTCAATTGACATTCTTCTCACTATCGCTGGCACACAGAGCTCTAGCTGCTCCGTGATTTTCATCCCGAAAGCATATTAAGAACCTGAAGCACCTAACCAATTACTGCTGCTTCAAAGAATAATCTACAGTTTCAACAGTCAGCAATCCACTCACCAATCAACATTGCTGATTCAAAAGAAATGAATTCAGTCAAGAATTCAAAGAACAACTTTGCACATTGGAAAAAAAACTGATTACACAATCAATCTTAAGTACAAAAGTCTCAGTGGCTGATAGGAGAGTTGTCTCACCAATCAGTCATAGCTACATTCATCTTGCCTCTGGCGCAACTGTATTAGACATCAGCGTATATTTCTTTGTACATTTTGTTATTTTGTATGAATGAATGAATTGATTATGGATCATGGATTCTGCAGCTACATATTTCATCTATAGGAGTTACACAAGTATCTATTTAAGGAAGGGTACATGTAAAAATCAAGTCGACAGGAGACTGTTGGATCAGCAATCCACAGATTCTCTCAGCTCAACGAAAAAAAGGATCATTTATATTTTGTCCGGTCGCTGATGATCTTCAGCCCAATGTATCTGCCAAAGAAGACAGCTGTCAGTTTCTCTAAAAATAATACATTCAAGGAACAGCGGTGAACTAAGCCAAAAGAAAATGCATACCTCCCCATCATCATGACAGTAGCCTGAGGATTTGTCCCAGGAGATACAGTAAATGTTGAGCCATCAACAACTCGAAGTGAACCAATACCAAGGACACGATAATCATGATCAACCACTTTTCCCATAACACAGCCTCCATGGTAGTGCCATATGGTGCTAACAGTTCGGCGACAAAAATCAGCCATCCGCAGAAAGTCAGATTGGTCAATAGGCAGAGCAGGCCCTACAAATCTAAAACTTCTAGCTCCAAACCATTCGCGGAACCTAAAGTCCTCCATGGACCGGCTCCTCAGTACATCCCCTATCTTGCGGGTGCCATTTACACACTTTTCTATATCCAAAGGGTGGGAAAAGTAATTGAATCGAACAATGGGATTCACTCTGACATCTGTTGAAGCAAGCCTTAGTGACCCAGTAGAAAGTGGCCCAGTGATTTTCTCCATGAGTGTGGCCACTGTGAGATACAGAGGTGCAGATGGTGGTCTAATGAAAATAGAACGAGCAGGAGATGAAAATGGGATAACATTGGAAGCTGCTTCAAGATAAGCCCCTGCATCAGTAATGCCAACTACCTGTATCAAGGAGTGCTCTAGTGGGACAGAAGGCACAATTGAGATACCATTCCGAGGATTATCAAAGAGGTACTGCCCCACATATGGAAGATGATATGCCACAGGAATTCCCCAGGACGATAGGTAAGGCCTGGGACCAATGCCACTCAACAAAAGTATCTGTGGACTGCCAATGGCACCAGCAGATAGTATCACCTCACCATTGTCATGCACCATGGCGTGGTGATAATGTCCTCGCTGATCACGATAAACCACCCCAATAGCTGTAACCCTGGACCTTGAGTATGAAGTAGAGGCCAATAGTACTCTTTCCACACTTGCATACACAGCAACTTCAATATTCCCAGCATTGGCATAATTGAGAAGATCAGCTGCACTGTGTCTCCTTCCAGAACCATCAAAAGTAGAGCCACTAATCTTAGTACCCGCCAAATGATCCAAACTAAAACCATTATAAGGCTCAACCCCAGCCTCCAGCAAACCATCTCTAACAGCCGACTGCCAGTTCCTAAGCTCAGGCCTAAACACAATTGCCTTCTCAATCCAGTCATAAGACTGATTGACAAGTCTCATATCCCAACTGACACCTGAGTGGTGAAAGAAATCTGCGTCTGCTCGGCTATAAAAACCAGCATTGATGGCGCTGCTGCCACCAAGAATCCGGCCTCTAGCATTAGGGACACCATCCTCAGAAGTGAAGGATTGAGCAGGGGAATCAAATGTATCAACTTGAGTAAGCGTGGGGAGAAAGCCTTCTTGGGACATCAAATTGGGTTTGCCATAGGGAACACCACCACGTTCAAGAAGAAGAACTCTATAAGATTGGGACAATGTAGCGGCCAATGGGCAACCAGCTGTGCCACCTCCAACAACTATGTAATCGTAGTAGTCCTCTGATGGCAAGTCCGTCGCATTCACTACAAACTTTAGATAACTTGGGTCTTCATATCAAAGGAAACAAGATGAAAAAACATACTCAGTTTAATATGACAACCAAGAAAACTGAATCAAACATATATTAATACAACAAGAAAAAGATAATTGTTATTTGGTTAGATATAGTTCAAGAAAAGAATTAGGAAAATCAAGATTCTTGCAAATGGGTTCTTTGTTTTCTTTTTTCTCCGCAACCAAACGGGTCTTTTCAATCAATTAAAGGGCATAAGAAAGTGTAAATCAGCGCTATAATAATAGAGTTTCTGCAACAGAGATAAGCATGGAAAAGAAAAGAAACAAGTTTGGCGAAATGTGTAGGTCTTTGTTTGGTTTCCATGAAAGTTCAACATATGCCAAGAAAATTAACAGGATTTTTGCAAGAAAGAAAGAAAGAAAGAAAGAAGGAAAGAAAGTGAGAGTAAAAGAAGAAAAAGAACCTGAAGGAGATTGAGGATGAGGCCTTGCATGAGAAACAGCCGCAGAGAAGAAGACCAACAGCAATGCAATGCAGAAATAGTAGCAGAGCTTATTGAAGAAAAAGAAATGAGTTCTCTTCATTTTCGCTGGTTAAGCAATTTTCTTGGAAAGAAAGAGTATTATTTTCTTGTCTATTTAGAGAAGAAGAAGAAGAAGAAGAAGAAGAAGAAGAAAAGCTTCCTTCTTTTGGTTCCTAAAGACAGTTATATAACAGAACATAACATAATAAATAAATGGCTTTGAGCTCAAGGAGGCGCAACGCAGGCAACTTCGTTACTGATGGCCCCACGCTACATGGGTAGCTATTTCTGACGCCGTTACTAAAAGTTATGCTTTGTTTAAATAAAAAAAAAAAAAAAAGGAAGATGTGCAAATATTCCTTAATGTAAATTATTAATATTTTTAGAAGTTCAATTGAATCCTTAATATTATAAAATTAGACTATATAAGCACCTATCTCCGTTTAGACACTAACAACTATCTACATGACTTATGGACTCAGAAATATTAATGATTCATCTGTAATTAGATCTAAACATCAAGAGAGTATTTGCACATTTTCCCTATTTTATTATAACTTAATATATTTTTGTAAACTATTACTATTTTTTGTTAATTTAAAATTATTTTATGTAAAAATAGTTAAAATAATTTTAATTTATATAATTATAAATATTATAAAATTAATTTCATAAAAAGTGGTTTAATTTTATAGTGCAACATTTTAATATAAAATATATCAAGTTATAATGAAAAAACACTATAATTTTAGAACTTCAAAATTATAAAAAATTATAGTATTTTCTCATTATTATTTGATATTTTTTATATTAAAGTGTTGTATTATAAAATAGATCACTTCTTATGAAATTAATTTTATAATATTTATAATTATATAAATTAAAATAATGTTAACTATTTTTACATAAAATAATTTTAAATTAACAAAAAATAGTGATAGTGTATAAAAAAATATCAAATTATAATAAAATAGAAAAAATGTGCAAAACCTTATTGCAGATCAATTATTAATATTTTTAGACACTATAAGCTATTAGTGTCTAAATAAAGAAAGATACTTATATGATCCAATTTTATAACGTTGAGAATTGTAATTAAACTACTAAAAATATTAATAGTTTATATGCTGCTAGATCAAAACATCAAGTTAATTTGCACATTTTTCCTAAAAAAACACATCACAATCACATCATGCATGGATCCAGTCTAACGCCGTTAACCAACATCATATTGATTATCAATTGACTGACTGATTGATTTTCATTTGGCAATGGTTCAGTGAGTTGCTTTAGTCACACATTCAATCAAACACCTTCAGGTCAGGTCGGTGTATAATTGTTGGGTTGTTCTTGGTGTGATGTTGATATGGTAATTTAGTAGTAATAATTGCATGAATGAGGATGCTTATCAATTTCTTTCTCTTTTTGGTGGGTAGAATTGTTGGGTGAATTGTCTTTGATTTCCAGTTTCTTTTTCTGCAATTTTATACATATCTTTGTGCCTGTGTCTGTCTGTGTGTTTTGTTGATAATATAGAATCAAATTAGATATTGGAATGTTTCTTGCAACTGGGTTTATGCAGCTTTGTGTTTTTCTTCTTTCTTATAGTAGCTGCTGCTGCTGCCAGTTCCATTCTTTTTAATTCACAGGTGAAGGGGCCGGCTACAATCATTATATGGATCTTAATGATCTTAACAAGGTTTGGGAGGTTAAAACCCTCAAAGATAAGATCGGAGAAAATGATGCAAGGATTTTTCTTCAGAAAATTGCCAAACAAGTTCAACCCATCATGCACAAGCATCATTGGAAAGTCAAAATCCTCTCTGAATTTTGGTATTGCACTGCATCTCTTTCTTTGTTTTATTTATTCTTCTATTGCTAAAGCATTTTCATCTTTTACAATTTCAAATTGCAGTCCTAGCAATCCAGGTCTCATGGGATTGAACATAGGGGGAGGAGCCGAAATCAAACTCAGATTGCGCAGGCCAAACAATGAATGGGATTTCTTACCTTATGAACAGGTTCTTGATACTATGTTGCATGAGCTCTGCCATAATCAATATGGTCCTCACAACACCGATTTTTATAATCTCCTTGATCAAATCAGAAAGGTGAGTGCCTTGTTTAGTTGGTGCCTTTCCGTTGATTTTTGCTTATTTAGATTCTCAGAAGAATAGTTCAAGCTCTTGTGTTATCTGTTATGGATAGTAGTATTGGTCGACTACAATGTATCAGAATTTACACTCATAGCCAAAGACTGGTGTCCAAAAAAGAAAAAATTTCGAGCCCATGAAACATTTTCATTTTATGCTAGCTATCAGCTGGCCTTGGACTGGATGTGTGATTTTGGTTCTGTTTAAATTAAAAAAAAAAAATCGACAAAGACTTTTGAAACTGATTCATGCACAGGACTGCTGCTAACTTTAAAGTTAAGGGTTTGGGGGGGCAGATAAAGACTTGAGATTTCAATTTCTAAAGATAAAAGGCAGATTTTATCCTCTTTCATGGCTTGGGAATACTCGTTTGACTTTTATAGATGCAAAAATAAAGAAGACAAACTTTTAGTTTTGTATGTATTCAAACCCGATGAAATATAACCCTAAGAAATCTTTTTCTTTTCGTCCTTTCTTTTGTTTTTCCATGCAGGAATGTGATGAACTGATCACTAAAGGGATAACAGGCAATGGAAAAGGATTTGATCTTCCTGGTAGACGCTTGGGCGGGTTCTCCCGTCAACCTCCTTTGCCATCACTTCGACACACTGTCCTGGCTGCAGCAGAGAATCGAGCACGGCATGGTGCTATGCTGCCATCAGGCCCTCAACGTGTAGGCGGTGATGGCAACATAAAAACTGCACTTAGCCCAATTCAAGCTGCTGCCATGGCTGCAGAAAGGCGATTGCATGATGACTTATGGTGTGGGTCCAAATCTTCTGAAGACATCACTGACTTGAATGGAAATGTTGAAATTTCTAGCAGGTCAAATATCTCCATTACTTCTGAAGTTGTACCTAACCAAACTTCATCGAGTGGATACATGAATGGTCAGGAATCAGCAGATGGCCATCCAGAATGGCAGTGTTGCATGTGTACTTTATTAAATCAGGTAAAATTATTTATAAATCAGCTAAAATTATGCATAAATAAGCTAAATTATGCATCAAATTTAAGATCATGTTCTAGTGGTTGACATCACGATTGGGCATTGCCATTACTATGTTCTGTGCTGTGTGCACGTTAATACCCTTGGTCATCACTGCTCTTCTCTGTCTTTGCTTCCTCATTCTCCCCATTTCTTATGTATGTACCCATTTTCTGGGTATTGCTATTTCTGTTGCGTAGCTGCGAACAATTTAAAATTAACTAAAGTTTAAACTTTTTGAGTCATATTACCTCTCTTTTCCTGTTAACATATAAATTCATCTATTGAATGCTTTTCTTTCCTAGAACCTTATGTTTCCTTGGGCTTGTTGAGGTCATCTTTCATGTAAACTTATGCAAGCCTATGCTACTTGAGCATCAAACAGGGAGAAGTTTGTTCTTATTTTCATTTTCTAAAGGATGAATATTAAATGAATGACACTAAATACTCTCAAACTTGTGCACATCACAGGTCTCGGGCATGATTGCAGTTTGATTGGAACAGTGTTTAGTTTCATATATTCCCTAATAACCAACAAGGGCTAGATTCTCACCATCCAAATTATATGATATGATGGAAATTTGAGTATGATCATGTTTATCAATGTCCAGCATAAATGTTTCCCAGTGTAGATTCGCCATAACACCATTTAAATTTGATATTATCGCAGCCGTCTGCCCTGATATGCGAAGCCTGCGGTACTCAGAGGGGCAAAAGTGTTTCAAAATTAAAAGTTTGGTCTTGCAAATTCTGTACATTGGAGAACAGCGTGGAGTTGGACAGATGCACAGCTTGCAGAGAATGGAGATATTCATATGGTCCACCTGTATCCAGTCGATTGCGCTTGGAAACATAGATGAGATGGATATGAATGTATTCCTTGAGAATAAAACATCGCATACTGTTCTAATGGTGAATGCTAATGCACCTATTCCTGTACTAATGGTGAACGCTAATGCACCTATTCCTGTACTCGGAAACTTATTTGTAAAGCAGTGCCATGTTTAAATGGAATGGCATGTTTTTTTTTCAAAATTAAATTACCATGTGTTCAGTTTGCAAGTTCTGAGATGGGACTGTGGCTGCAGCTGGCTTGCTGTATATCTTCCAGGAGATTAAGCGCATTCTAATTAATAGGTTATGCTTTCAACTTGAGCAAGCTAAGTGGGCACTTTTGTTTCCACAAACACCTCACGATTGTAAGGGTCTCAAGCTCCTCACAATCGTGAATAGTAGTCATGATTGTGAGGAGCTTGACTAGTCAGCTACAATGGGCAAATTTCAAACATAACCTCTCAATTGTGAGCAGGTTTATCACTGCAAAAAGCTAAAAAAGCATCAAGTGAAGATGGGAAACTTGAAGACAAAATTGTTGTTTGTTGACGGCTATTTTTTTTTTTTATGTTCAACTATAAATACTGTAAAGAGTCCTAGGGGGGTGAATAGGGTTAGTGGCATTTTTGAAGCAAATTAAAAGGAGAATTAGAGAAGAACAACAAAATACAAGGTATTTTAGGAGTTCGGTTTATCAATCAAACTTACGTCTCTACCTAACTTCTCAAAAGTTAAGATTTTCAATTCTACTCCAATCTATTCACTTAGGTTGTTTTGGCAAAAAAAAAAATCACTTAGGTTGAGTTTACAAATTGAGCTTTTGTAGCTCAATTTAAACCAAACAAGAGTTTTTGTTGGCTCAACTCTATAACCAAAAAACTCAAGTGTTTCAATGGTTCACGCTTAAACCAATTTCTCTACTTAATTCCTCACTTTCCTTCTTAACCCAAGAAATTAGAAGAAGAAGGAATCCAAACTAGAGCACACAACCACACTCAAGAGAAATAATTTTTCTAAGGAAGATTTAATTAGAGAAATGAATGCTAAGAATAAATGTTTTTCACAACAACTTAATCTGACCTATTAAATGAGATTTTATAATGAGTATTTATAGTTGGAGATGATTTTCTAACTGTTGAAAAGCAAAAACCTCATCTTCACCATCTCCATCCTTCATTAAATGCATTTCCGTTTTTTTTTTTATCATGATCGTGACATGCTAGGTCCTGATCGTGACTTGGGAAATGCAGCCGTTAGGCTTCTTTGTGACCGTTGACAAGTTGACAACTAGATTGTGAGGATAAGGTTTCGATAGTGACTTGAATCACGAGGCAACTCTTAATCATGACTTGAGTTCGTGAGTCACTGGATCTCTTGAAGAGTTAAGGCTTTTGAGCTCAGGATCATGAGAGCTTGGCCTAGCTCGTGATCACCATGATCACGAGACATCTCCTGATCGGGGGATCGTTCGTGAGGGTCATTGGATCTCTCTTGAATAGGGCACATTTGAGTCAGGATCGAGATTCATTGATCCTGATCTGGATTCCCTTGTCACAAGCATCTTCACGATTGTGACATTAAATCGTGAAGGGCGCTGCCCCTTTTTCATTTAACTATTTCTTAAAGGCTTGTGCTCGTGAGGGTGGTCTCAGTCGTGATCATGCTCATGAGAGGTACTGTCTTGAACATCAACTTGGCTTTTTTTTTTTTTGGGTAAATTGGGAGGTTATAAGATCTTAGTATCGATAGACTGCACAATAGGGGACAATCATCCCCTTTCAAATTGACAATGGCATGAATTTAACCCTTCACCTCATGATGCCCTTGAAGATGAGTTACCACTTGACTACTCCCTCGCTAGCACATCAACTTGGCTTTTTCTTGCATGAACGAGCTTCTAACTTGGTGCTATCTTAAACATACTTAAAGTACAGACATTAGTAACTCAAAATTGAGTTTGTTAAGATCAAAATAAGATTGACTAAGCACTGATCATGCAAATGACCAATAAATACACCATTCATAAGTCATTTGTAAAGGTTAGATAAAGTGCTCAACTAATTCATCCCTTAAAATGTATTGCTCTTAAAAGCTATCTTAGTAATTTCGATAATTTTACAATTTCTTGAGAGTTTAGATGGGTTAATTGCAGTTGTTACGAAACTTTACATTAAATTTCATTTTAGTTCTATAAATTTAATTTGTATCTTTTGATTATAAAATATTGATTTTAATGTTTTTAGAAAGTAATGCTATGTCCTCTTATCTCCATTAGTGAATTCGCTGGTGCTATTTCTTCTTTTGCTGCCTCATACGCTCCTCATCACCGCCACCTTCTCCCACACTACTCACCTTCTCTCATGCTGCCTCCATCCACTTCCACTAGTGGTGGCGTTGCCCACCTCCACCAACATTGTCTCCACCCATTTTCGCTCTTAGAATAATAATTATGGTCCTAAATTCAAAACCCCCAAAAATAATTTCCCTTCCTTCATGCACCTAAAAATAATTCCATTCCTTCATGTCCAGTTGGTCTATTTTTTACTTATTGAAAAATATGGAACCATGTAATGCTCTGTTCTTGTATATAAAAAACAGGGTACAATCAAATATATATACAAGATATTTATGCTGTTACTAGGATAAGTACATGTTGTTACAACCAACTTTAGGACTCTACTCTATCTCATTGGTTTAGGACTCTACTCTATCTCATTCAAACAGACAATC
>CATIWM010300799.1:0-25675 GCA_949671775.1 Mallotus repandus
AAATATAATTTTAGTTAAAATAAAAAATATATAATGAACTTTACACTATATGTTAATAAAAATTCATCATTTTCTTATTTTTATATTCATCTTTTTTTAATTTTAATTTTATAATGTTTATAATATTATTAATTATAATCATATTAAAAATAATATCATATTTATAATAATATTATAATTTTTTTATTAATTTTAACATTTTTTATTATTTTTATTCAATCTATTATTATTATTATTATTATTATTATTATTATTATTTTTGCATGAGTGTTGTGTGTGGAGCCTTAATGTATGAATTTGCATGAGTGTTATGGGTGTTGTGTAATTGACCCATTTTTTAATTTTATTATTATAATGATTATAATTAATTACTTATAATTATATTAAAAATAATATCATCATTATAATATTATTATAACTTTTTTGTTTTTGATTTTAAAATTATTATGATTAATTTAATTATATAGTATAATTATTATTATTTTATGTATAAGTATGTGGTCTATTTTTTTAATTTTTAATTTTTAATTATTACTATAATCACTTAATTACTAACTAATAATTACCAAATTATTAGCTTCATCCAATGAAACTCAATCATTAATGGACAATAAAAATACTTTACTGGGTTGAATTGCGTTGATTAATTCTCAAAAATAAAAAATAATTGCATTGATTTCAGTGGTTGAATTAAAAAAAAATTCTAAAAAAAAAGAGCTGTCATTTCCGCCAGTCAAACTGACGATATTGGTCTCCTCACTCCATGTAGGCAAAAAACACCCCAAATTTGTAATAACTTTTTAAACTACCCTAAAATTGAAAATATTTTAAAAACTACCCTAAAGTGAAAAAAAAGAATTTACACTAAAATGGGAAAAAGCCCGTGTTTTTACTCTCTTTTTTCCCAATTTTCTCTCCAATTTGGAGAGACTTGTCAGAGAGGAAAATAAAGTTTATTTTCTTTACTCTCCCACTTTCCTCTCATCAAACCAAACAAGGAAAAGCACTTTTCCTCCCCAATTTTCCTTCTTCCCTTTTTACCTCCTTTCCAAACACAATGTTAGAGTCGACTCCTTTGCCCATTCATGAGTTGTTGTGACGAGTGCATTAAACTTGAGACACAACCCATGGATTATAATCCTCCTAATCCTTGTCTCCACGATTGGATTTTGAGAATCTAATTTTAAAATTTCTTGATATAAAGTTTTAACTTTAGTAAAGTACTCACTCACTGTCATATCTTGTTGTGAGATTGATAATAACTCGTTCTCGAGTTGTTAGAGCTTGGCATCATTCGTCCGAGCAATAATCCAGCAAGAATGACCCATGCCTCTTTAGGTGTCTTTGCTTCCTTGATGCGCTGCAACAAATCATCCTCCACTAATACGGACAAAGCATACATTGCTTTTCTGGCTCTGACTTTCTACTTCTTAAGGTCATCTTGACTTGTTGGAGCTAAGGTCTTACTACCTCCAACAATCTCCCATAAATCTTGATCGAGCAAGTAGAATTGCATATGAGTACTCAAAGTGCTATAATTATTATTATTAATTTTTTCAAGACTACTTACCAATGTAGTCATGTCCGCCATCATGACTTGGTTTATTAGCTCTAATTAACCAAGTAAGTTTTGTCCCAGATCAACAAACTTTATAGTCCCGAACTGCACACTAGTGGCAACTCGACGTAACACGATCCTCAATCGTTTGCTTCGAATGCACTTGGTAATCGGTCCCTGATCGCCTGCTCTGATCCCACTTGTAGAATATGTGGAGGATTTTAATTTGTAATAAACTTATTTTTATTATAAATAAGGAAACTTTAATACAAAAAATATTACAACACATGACACATTTTAGCACTCTCACTAATTCTCACTTACCAAACCCATGCATAACTCTTATGCACAACATTTTCACATAACCTCACGTATCATGCACACAACTCTCATGCACCACTAACTCACTAATTTCCATACACACTCTTGTACCACACACACACACCTAAAATGAAGCTTACATAGTCTATTTATATATGTAAAAGTTAGTTTTTGGTTGGCGGTGAGAAGTTTCATGAATGGTGGTGGAGATATAACTTGCAAGCTTAAATATTTGTAGGTAATTCTAGAAAAATATGGAGAGAGTAAGTCGGTGTTTACTCAATATACATGAGAGCAATGAAGAAAAAATGGTAAGTAAAATTTAAATTGATTATGAATTATTCGTGGGTTATATCGTGAAAGTCTACACACGCATTAAAAAAAAGGCTGAAACTATTTTTAGGTCCTTCAACTTATCGACGTTTTTTCAATAGGTCCTTGTTTTTTTATCTCATTTAATTGGGTCCTCAAACTTCAATTTTTATAAACATTATATCCTTAAAGCTATGTCTTATTTATTGTCGTTATTTCCTTTAATTGGTTCTCTTCATCGTGCTCATCGTGTTTGTGTTCATCTTCATCTTCATCCTCTGCTTTTGCTTCTTCAAACAATATCAAGCTTCCATCCTTCTCCTCCTACAACATTTTTCAACAACAATAACCATAGATCTGCTTCACCTGCTCACATCAATCTCTTTGTCACTTTGTCTCCTCCTTTTTCTACCTCCTTTCTTTTCTAAATCGATTGATCTAGCTCTCATAATCAGTTTGTGACCTGTAATATGTGACTTAAAAAAAACTGCAAACTATTTTTTTATTGGCCTTTCCTCCTACATCTGAACTCTAGCTTGAACCTTAAGTGAATCCAATAATGTAAATAGCTCACTTTATATTCAAGGAATAAACACTAAATATACAAAAAATTTATTAGCTCAGATGTTTGCCTGCATGGCAACTTTCAATTGAACTAGATCACAGAAATTGGAGTTTGGGATTTAAGAGTAATCCCTTTTTTCAACTACCCATTTCTCTAAATGATGATAGTGCCCAAAATAAGAGGTCATAGAAATTAGATTCAAGATTAAAAAAAAAATAATAAGAAGATGAACAAATACCTGAACAATAGGAAATTGGAGATAAAACAATCCAAAGCCAAAACTGATAAACCCAAGAAAGAACCCATTACCATTGCTACTATTATTAACCCAGCCACAGACAGAGGCAAGAAATAATAACCCAGAAATAAAGTAGCAACAAGAAACAAAAGCAAACAGAGAGAAAAATTAAAATTGTGTCGGAAATAAGGAGAAGAGAAAGAAAGGAGAAAAAGGAGAGGAGAAATTGAAAAGAAAAATTGAGAGATTTGAAATAATAAAGAAATTAAAATTGGGAAGAGCAAAGATGATGAAAAAGAAGAAGAAGAAGAAAATGAGAGTTGAAGGGACGCAAGGACCATCGGATTTGAGGATAGCTTATTACAAGTTTTTTTTTCTTCTTTTTTTTAAAGGAATACAGGTTTTTTTTTTAAGTCACATTTCAATATTTTTATCAGAAAATTGGTTTTGGTGGGCTGTTTAAATTTGGACATTAATGAGTTGGTGTAACAATCAGGATTTGTTGGATTCATTTTCTACATCTTTATTAATGCTGAATTCTAGAACTCTTCAGTTATTATCTTCAAAAAAGAAAATGTATTTCTTGTTAAAAAAAAAATTTAACGGCAAAAAGGTTCAATTTTAATGGAAGTTAACTTGAGGATATGATGTTTATAAAAATTGAAGTTTGAGAACCCAATTAAAGAAAATAAAAAAAATGAGGATCTATTGAAAAAAAAAGTCGATAAGTTGAGAGACCTAAAAATAATTTCAGAAAAAAAAAAAAAAGAATTATGAGCCTCAATATGTAGTCTCTATATCAATCAAAACACTCATTTCTTAAACAAACTTTGTAAAATTAAAAGACATCAACATTGATTTGAAAAAAGAAATTCAACAAGTTATATGGTGAATGTATAGACATTTAAGATATATATCCAAATAAATTATTCCAATTTACCGTGAAAATTTTTAGTATGCTATTTTTTAAACGAATGGCAGCAATAAATTTTATAATTATTATATCGTTCACAACAATTAATTTTTAAAAAAATGAAGTTCATCCGCGTAACGCAGGGTTTTTACCTTACTCATAGGATTTGCAAGACATGTAGCACAAGCTTAAAGTTTCTTAATAGTTCGTAATGGCATGAGCTTTCGACAACCTTCAAAATGTCAACCTTTTTTTTTTTTTTTTTGAGAGAATTCAAAATGTCAACTTACCTCATACAACCAACTCTAATAAGATTGCAAATATACCGTCATAAAATGTTTAACAATTGAATTGCACTTTTGTTGTGGGATTCAACAACCGAATAATTTGATAAAAATGGGGAAAAAGAAGAAGAAATATTTGTCCAATTTTCAAACATTAATTTTATTTTTCTATTTTCACACGTTTCCTGTTTCCTTGTTAGTTTTATTTTCTCAAGGACAATTAATGTGAGAATGTGAGATGGTAATGTCTTTTTCTATCTGATTATTTTTCTAATTTTTTGAACACATTAAAAAAAGCCTGATTTGCAATTGTGCACCATGATTGAGCAAACTGCAGGTCGTAAGCCGAGGACTAGACCCTGAAAATGTACCATAATCCTGCATTTCAATGCGAGACAACATTTCTTATATTTTCATCTTTCAGCTAGCTTTACATTAATGCAAAGGTTAAAGGCTCAAACGAATCAAAAGAACACTTTGCGTGAAATGCTTCAAAGGATCCAAGTAGAATAGCGAGTAAATTATAGTATAATTAATATTTTGCTCGATCATGACAAATATCTATTTTTATAAATGGCGAGAAATTTAAATCTTTTTAATTAAGATTGTGAGTTAATTTGAATCTTATACAAAAACTGGAAGAAGTTTCTTTTTTTTTTTTTAAACTAAAAACTGGAAGAAGTTTCAAACTTTAGAATAGTTGGACGTATGCGACTGTTGCAATAAAAAATACTATCAAACGAAAAAAAGTTAAACTTAGCAATGACAGATGGTACCAGTAATTCTACTTTACACCAATTAGATTTTAATTATTTTTTTATTTTAATTGAGCACAGACTTTATTTTTGTATAAAAAATTTTTGATACTACTATTCGCGGGATTTAACAAGAGTAGAGTTGTCGAGCAAAGTAAGTGCAACACCAATATCTTTGGGGATGCTGGAAGCATAAACTCTATCCCTCGCTTTTTTTACCTGTGAAAAGAAATGAGCAAACAAGAAAATTAGGAGAAAGCTGATGATATTGATAGCACATAAGTAAAGGGTTTGTATTTGTATATTTTCACCTGCGTCTCCCAGTTTGTGTGGATGGTGATGCCTAAAAGCAAAAATGTTTGTAGGGAACTCCCACAAATGATTCCCATCCAAAATCCCTGCAACAATACAGAAGGAAATAATTAAGCTAATAACAGCGATGAAAGCTTCTAGTTAAAAATTAATTGAACTCATCATACCTTTCCTCCAAAGTGCAAGACAAAGGTGAAAACTATTGCACAAGGAATGCCAACAAGGTAATAAGACCCTAAACTTATATATGCTGCAATCTTTTGCCTACCACACCCTCTTGCAGTGCCTATATTTTTGCGAAAAGTTAGGCCAGTCTATATAATGTAATGTCATAGGAATTAACAAGAAAAATTTCAGGAGAGAATAGTCTGCACCTGAGAGGACTCCCTGGATTGCGTCAATGAAAGTGGATATTGCAACTACCGGCATTATGGTTGCCAAGTATCTGACAATTTCCATTTCGTTCGTGTACAAGTAGCCCCAGATGTCTCGCACTGACACTGCAATTAGGCTTACCAACAGACCCTGTGCAACTGCCAAGCACAACGCAATCTGTACTGCTAGGCGTGCAGATTGAGGTTTCCCCGCACCCAATTCATTTGAAACTCTCGTGCTTTAATTGGAGCAAGAGATAAAAAAACCAAGAAACATATTAATTTTTCAAGATGATCCCTAGGTTAATATATTAATTTTTAGCTTCTTGATGTACCTTGTAGCACTGCCTAAACCATAGGTGACTCTGAAGGCCAATGAACTTGTGTTAAGGCTGCATATAAATTATGGACTTAAAACAATGTTTATGATCTACTCTTTTCAGTTTGAATCAACAAGTAGGTTCACTGCGGATCAAGATACAAACCTGATTGACATCACTGAAGTTTCCAGCTTTGGATTGGGAAGAAGACCTGACATTAACACTAGCGAATGGAACGACCAGAACTCCGCACTAACACAAGGCCACATAAATAATCAGACCTCCTCAAAACAAAAATAAAGTGAGATCACCAGTTCAATAATATAAACTCACCAGACCATAATAGCTGAAGGGACTCCTAACTTAACGATATCAAGAAGATTTTCCTTGCCCTCTTTTGAGAAACCTGTCCAAGTCTTCTCACATGCAGGAGACACCTTAATATAAATTGCCAAAATCAACACATTGATCCAATAAGAGGTGGCGATAGACAGGGCAGCTCCTCTAATACCAAACTCAAGTTTTAAGATTAATGTCCAACAGACAGTTATATGCAGTAAACTAGTGATTCCTGTGCCGATCATTAAAGGGAGAACTATATTTTGTGCTTGTAAGAATCTGACTTGGCATTGAAGCAGACCGTAAGGAAAAATGCTTGGGATCAACCATAAGGCATAATTCTCAGCATGCTTTGAAATTTCTGGGTCTTGTCCAAATATCAAGAAAATATGTCCTGAATAAACCCAGAGAAATGATATTGGGATGCTCATAAGTGCAAGAACAAGCATGGCTCTCTGCGTGTGTACACCAAGCGTATGATATTGTCTTGCTCCATAGGCTTGTCCACTAATTGTTTCTAGGGCACTTCCCATTCCCAGCTGTTGGGTATATGACAAGGGATTAAATTTGATTTAGAAGTTTAAATAAAAAATGTTAGAACTTAAGCCTTGAATCAATCATAATACTACTTTTCATAGGTGGAGTAAGCAATGGTGCTAAATCAGCTAAGATAATAGTACCAACAACAACAACAGTTAAAATCAACTAAAATGAATTATTTTCATTATTAACACGATTGTGACATTTTGGATTCAAGTTATAATTTATTCACGTTAAGTTAAAAACTTTTTGTAACTTTATGTTATATTGGTCGAATTAGATTAGTTAAAATCTAATGGATTTGAGTAATCATCAATTAAATTATATATATTTTCACTTGATGTATTAATGAGTGCAACAAGAAATTGTAATGTATACTGTATTATAGTATTCAACAAATATAGTATATCTTCTTTTTCAAAAAAAAAAAAAAAAACAAATATAGTATATCTTAACAAAGTAAGGATTCAATGACAAGAAGACAATGTGCCAATTAATGTTCCCAAAATAGAACTCATTTATTTAACAAATGAAGTAAGATTAAGTAAATCTAGCATTAATTAACATGGTCATTAATAAGAAAAAATGGAAGTCACAACTAAGATGTATAATGTAAGCAAGGTGAAACTGACTTCAAGTGATCGAGACGAAGACTTGTGGTTTGGGAGATGAAGTATGTTTCACAATCTCAGGGAACTTTTTTTTCTTAAATAATCAGCATGTCACTATGATCTGTATCAAGAATCGGAAACAATACCAAGATCTTACATGCAGGTATATAAAACAGGAAAGCCCTAAGTTATAGCCTTACCAGTAGACTGAAACCAGTAACTCCAGCAAAGGAAGTAGCCGTTGAAGAACTTGCAAGAAAAAGTTCACCGAGATGACCAACGAACATCAGCGATATCATCTGTAAACTATGTTGAAAGAAACTAACAGCAATAAGAGGTCCTGCCAAGCTCATTTGCCTTTTCAGTTCTGTGATGATGTCTGCTTTTGCATAATATTTCTTGGCTAGATTTTCACCATAGACAGCACCATTTTCATAGCTTGGAAGAACAAGAGAGGATATGAAATCAGATTTAGAGACATTTTCACGATCCATGTTGATTGAACTATGAAATCGGAACTTTCAGTAATTTAATAGTTGAGAGTTGAAGGGATTTGACAAATCTCAAGAAAGTTGATCTCCCAAAATTCAATTATGGGTATTCCCTCATAGCTTAATGAGCCAAATGAATAAAAATAAGTACACGTTACTAGTAGTGATGTTGATCCGATAAAAGGATAATATATATATATATTTTTTGCATATGATGTAATGGTTTTCTGTATTCCACAGAATCCAATTAATTTAGATTCAATCTTGATTGGATCTCGAAAAATTTCAGCGATCATTAGTTGGATAAAATATTTTTTATAAAAATTAAATGCATAACCCATATACCGATAATATATAAATAGGAGGGTTAATATTTACGTAATTACTCATTTAAAAATAAATGTTATCACATCACATGGATATAGATAAAGAAAGTGCACAAGTTTGACAAAAAAAAAAAAAAAAAAAACTGCTAGATACTAGGCAGTATCATGTCATAAAAAATTATTTTGGGTTGCTTAAAAATTAATTTAAGCGCTTAATAAATAGTTACAAACCAAACCGAGCAAAATTAAAATTTTAAAATTTAATACATTTTAAATTTTTTAAATTAAGTTATTTTTTATAAATTATTTAGAATTATTTTAATAAAAAAAAATTTTAATTTTTTTTATTTTTTAGTTAATTATTTTTATATTAAAATCATATTTAAATAGAAAATTTTTAATATTTAAAATTGAACTGAACAAAATTAAACCAGACTAACTAAAAATCTAAACCAAATCAACTAAATGCTCACCTCACTTATATATAACATGATAGTACTTAGATGAAAACTCTACTCGGTATTAATTGAAGTGAGAAAAAATTTTATAATGATTCTGATTTTTAATGACTTAAAAGATTAATTAATAAAATCAGATTATTTAAAGTTTATTTATGTGATATTAAGTTTTAATTTTAATTATTTTAATTAAATATTAATTTTTTATTAACTTAGCCTTATTAGTATATAATGTCTCTAAAGTGAGGGATACTCTAGAATTTGACCGAACTGGCTCCGTCACACACTAATATTATATTCGTCAACATGTAGCAGCAGCGCAAGTGTGGATAATATTAAATTCATAGAATTGAAGTCATGTACCACAAGTGCAAAGTTTCTTAACAAAAAAGGTTAATGGCATGACCTGTTAAGAACCTTCGAAATGTCAGCAACTTGCAAATTATCATCAGGCTTTGATGTTGTTGCTGCTGATCAAGATATAAGAAGGCTCGTGGACTTAAGATATTGTGATATTTTTCTAAAGGGAGGTTATATGATCTAAATATTAATAAATTACATAATAAGCGATAATTTCTTTCTTTTAAATTGACGATGGTAAGTTTCGAATCCTATATCTTATGATGTTTTTAAAGATGAGTTACCACTTGACTTCTAATGTATTTTATGACATATCTCTTGGTGGTTTCTGATGTATTTTACTACATAAATCTTCAACTAGTTGTGGATATATTATATAAATGATCATTAAATTTGATATTTTATTACAATTTGATTATAAAATTTTAATTTATATTTTTAATTATCAAAAATTTATTTAAATTTCACGTGTACCAATCTAGTACTGCTATTTTAATACAAAATTTTAAAATAATGTACAAATAAGTTCAAATTTAATGGACAATTTAAAAATTACCTTGAAAGATGAAACACCCTAGTTATAAACTATTTAAATAATTATGCTTACCGGCAAGAGAAATGAGTTAGGTACGACTCGACCCGATAGTTCGAGACGTTTAAAATTTTTAAGTTAAGAAGCTATCCAACAGATACTAGGAATGATTCCAAAAGGTTTAAGCAAGATTTAACTCTTCAAGATTTTCTAACCCAGCTATTGATTCAGGAATAACCTGTTCCCCTCCTCAGGTGAATACATACACGTCAATATGACAAAAAAAAGAAAAGTATATCATGCCTGTACACATGAACAAATGTTTTTGCAGTAATTAAATCATTACATACCAGCAAAGTCAGTCTGTTACGCCAAGTATGAATATTTGTAACTAGGGCCATTATTCCATGAATGGTCGTTCCTTATGTGGGAAATGCCAATGAATCGTACATTTGACAAATATAAGAATTTTAAGTGACATATAAGTGGTGTAATTGGACGCTTTCTTGTCACATAAAAAATTATACGTGCACGGACCAACACAATCAAAGTCATTATATGGTAATTTTTTGCTTCTCTCGTAATATAGGTAGATGGTATTTGTGAGTAGTGGAACTTGAAGTCTCCCCTGTTCTCATCTGGTTGACAATTATTTTTATTTTAATAGAGCGCAAATTTTATTTATGCAATTAAGTATGCATTAAACTTTGTATAACAGAAAAATTGCAGGGTCATTTTACCAAAATGATCCCCACTCAAATGGATACTCTCATATATGGAACAAAAATAGAAGAGAAATTTTTTTGATCAAATTCTAGTAACCTAAACTGTAATTTTGTAGAGATTTAGGATGATATTTGTCGCTAGTCACGACGCGTCGATCATTGTCCTTAAACTTTTTCTGCTACTACCGTGTGCAGATTTAACAAGAATTGTCAAGTAACTGTAACACCAATATTTTTTGAGATGCTGGAAGCATAAACTCTATCTCTGGCCTTCTTTGCCTGAGAAAAAGAAACGAGCAAACTTGAAAATTAGGAGAAAGCTGATAATATTGATAGCATAAAAGTAGAGGGTTTGTATTTGTATTTTCACCTGCGTCTCCCAATTCGTGTGGATGGTGATACCTAAAAGCAAAAATGTTTGTAAGGAACTGCCACAAATGATTCCCATCCAAAATCCCTGCAACAATACAGTAGGAAATAATTAAGCTAATAACAGCGATGAAAGCTTCTAGTTAAAAATTAATTAAACTCATCATACCTTTCCTCCAAAGTGCAAGACAAAGGTGAAAACTATTGCACAAGGAACGCCAACAAGGTAATAAGCCCCTAAATTTACATATGCTCCAATCTTTTGCCAACCACAGCCTCTTGCCGTACCTATATTTTTGCGCAACCTTAGGCTACAGTGTACATAATGTAATGTAATGTACACAGGATTTAACAAGAAAAATTCAGAAAGATGTTAGTCTGAACCTGAGAGGACCCCCTGTATTGCGTCAAAGAAACTGGATGCTGCAAGTATGGGCATCATAGTCGCCAAGTATCCGATAACTTCGAGTTCACTCGAGTACAAGTAGCCCCAGACGTCTCGGACTGCCACTGCAATTACGGCTAACAACAGACCTTGTGCAACTGCCAAGCATATCGCAATCTGTACAGCTAGGCCTGTAGGTTGAGGTTTCCCCGCACCCAATTCATTTGAAACTCTCGTGCTTTAATTGGAGCAAGAGAGAAAAAACCAAGAAACATATTAATTTTCAAGACGATCCATGGTGTATATATATATATATATACTAGTTTTGAGCTTGTTTATGTACCTAGCAGCACTGCCTAAACCAAAGGTGACTCTGAAGGCCAATGAAATTGTGTTAAGGCTGCATATAAATTACGGACTTAAAGCAATGTTTATGATCTTTCAAAAGAACAAGTAGGTTCCTTGCCGATTAAGATGCAAACCTGATTGACGTCACTGAAGTTTCCAGCTTCGGATTGGGAAGAAGACCTGACATTAAGACCAGCGACTCGTACGACCAGAACTCCACACTAACGCAAGGTCACATAAATAATTAGACCTCCTCAAAACCAAATAAATTGAGCTCACAAGTTCAATAGTATAAACTCACCAGACCATAAGAGCAGAAGGGACTCCTAACCTAACGAAATCCAGAAGATTCTCCATCCCCTCTTTGGAGAAACCTGTCCAAGTCTTCTCACTTGCAGGAGACATCTTAATATAAATTGCCAAAATCAACACATTCAACCAATAGGAGATGGCGATAGACAGAGCACCCCCTCTACTACCAAACCCAAGTTTTAAGACTAATGTCCAACAAACAGGTATGTGTAGTAAACTAGTGATTCCTGTGCCGATCAATAAAGGGAGAACTATATTTTGTGCTTGTAAAAATCTGAGTTGACACTGAAGCAGACCGTAAGGAAGAATGCTTGGGATCAACCACAAGGCATAACTCTCTGCATGCTTTGAAATTCCTGGGTCTTGTCTAAAGATCAAGAAAATATCTCCTGAATAAACCCAAAGAAATGATATCGGGATGCTGATAAGTGCAAGAACAAGCATGGCTCTCTGCATGTGTACACCAAGCATATGATATTGTCTTGCTCCATATGCTTGTCCACTGAATGTTTCTAGGGCACTGCCCATTCCCAGCTGTAGGGATTATGACAAGGGATTAAATTTGAATTCGAAGATTGAAAAGAAATATTGACCAAAAAAAAAAAAGATTGAAAAGAAATAATAACAAAGGTTAGAACGTACACCCTGATTTAATCATGATATTATATTTGACAGGTGAAATAATTAAAGGTACTAAACCACCTAAGATAACGACCGACTTGATGTATTAATGAGTATGAGACAAGAAATTTTGTTGTAAACTGTATTATAGTATTCAGCAAATACAGTGTATTTTAACAAATTAAGTATGGATTTTAATGACAAGACAACGTGCCAATTAATGTTCCTCAGTATGGAACTCATTTATAAACATGAAGATTTAGTAAATTTTGCATTAATTAACATTATCATTACTTTTCAAAAAAAAAAAAAATCATTATCATTAGTTTCTCCGGTGAAGCTAACTTCAAGTGATAGAAAGGGGGACTTGTGGTTTTGGAAGATGAAGTTTGTTTCACATCTTAGGATTTTGGAAGATGAAGTTTGTTTCACATCTTAGGATTTTTTTTTTTATAATCAGCATAACACTATGATCTGTATCAAGAATTAGAAATAATATCAAAATCTTATCTGCAGGTGTACATGTATAAGAAACAGGAAAGACCTTATTATAGCCTTACCAGTAGACTGAAACCAGTAACCCCAGCAAAGGAAGTAGCCATCGAAGAACTTGCAAGAGAAAGTTCTCCAAGGTGGCCAACGAACATCACCGAGATCGTCTGTAAACTATATTGAAAGAAACTAACAGCTATTAGAGGTCCTGCCAAGCTCATTTGCCTCTTCAGTTCTGAGATGATCTCTGCTTTTGCATGACTTTTCTTGGCCTGCAGATTTGCATCATATACAGCACCATTTTCATTGCTAGGAATAAGAGGGGACTGGAGATTAGATCTAGATAGATCTTGCTCCATGTTAATGGAATAATGGGTATTCTCAAGAATCCCTCGAGTGATATTGTTGAGAGATGAACTAGGCATAAATATAAATGTAAATAACCTTTGACCAACTAGTATTTATTCAAGCGCCAAGCAATACCATGTCAGGATATAACAAGCTATGACTTTGTACTTCGAGTTCAAACGCGAATTTGAGCCAAATGAACAAAAAAAATATACACATGTCATTCGGCACTATGCATGTCATACACGATTATTTCCGGCTCTTTAAAATATAAACATGCAGCACATGTCAAGATATATTATTGAATCTAAGAGTCCTAACCGGATACGACGGATAGTAAAATATCTTATCACGGGATCAAGACATTTAATTTATTCTCCAATTTCCAACCATTTAAGCTAATTATTCCTCTTTATTTTTTCATTTCCAACCACAAGATTTAGTTATGTAGACTAGTTATTCTCCTTGCTCTTTTATTCCTAACCATAAAATTTAGCCACCTAAACATTATTAAAAAAAAAATTCGTATCTAAATGTAGATCTTTGATTTAAGTGAGATTACTTTAGAATTCGACCAAATTGGCTCATACTAATATTAAATTCGTCATCATGTGACACATATTAAGATATAGAGTGGTGATACATTTAGGGCCACTTTATTTAATTTTTTTTTAATTTTGGATGAAACTGCCCCAAAATTCATGGGAGCAATTTCATTTTGATCTGTTTTTTTGGTCATTTCATATCCCCTCTCCTTTTTTTAATTGGCCCGCTTCCACTGCACAAATCATTTTCGTAAGATATATTATTCGTAGAATTTGCAAGATAAGTCATCTGGCACGAGTGTAAAATTTCTTAATCAAAATCGCAATGGCATGAGCTTTTAAGAACCTTGGAAATGTCAACTTACCACATAGAGTCAACTCTAATACTATACATGGCAACCATATAGAAAGATTTTTAAAAGGAAGGGAAGGGAGGGAAAGAGGAAGGGATAAAAATAAAAACCATAGATTTTATTGTGTTTGCTAATTTAAAATTAATTAATAAAAAAAAATAAAAAATTTAAATTATAATATATTTTGGAGTTGAAATATTTTATACCCAATTTAGGGTGTAACCAATTTCACTTTCTAAGAATGAGAGGAAATAATTCCCCTTGAATTTCCTTCCTCTCTATTAACTTTTATTAGCTAAATAACACAAAATTGAATTCCCCTCCTATTGCCCCCAGTCCATGCATAGTGTAAGAAGATTGCAAATGACACTTTGAAAAGGAAAAAATTACAGTAGACTCCTGTACCTACTTATTTTCTATCAGAACTTGCAATTCCAGGAATGGAATTGAAAAGAAACAAAACTTGTTAGATTTCCATCTTTTATTAGCTGGCGGAATTGCTCCATATAAAAATGAAGAGAAAGCAAAAAGGCAGAAGAAATTTATCTCAGCATTCTGTTATCATGCGTATGTGCCACAGAAAGGAAAGGAGGGGGCGACCGAAATATCATCAGGCCATGATGTCAAAGCTGCTGATCAAGATACGAGTCCCTGGGAGATCTTGCTCGTGGACTTAGATATTCTGATACATTTTCGGTAACATTTGCCGCAATATTTGTGGTATAGGTCTTCAGCCAGGATGTGCTCCTTGTCAACCACCCAGTTTGTGCTTGTTCTTGTACTTCAAGCATGCTCTTCCTTTCTTCCTCCACAAGAATGTCAAGCCACCGTTTAGCCATGAAAATCTTTACAGCTTCAACCCCTTCCTTTACAACTTCCGGTGGCGGAATTAAAAGAGGATTTTGGTCCAAGTTCAACTTGGTCAAATTATCCAGCCGACCAAATGTATCAGGTAGAACTTGAATCTGATTATTGCTGAGATCAAGTTCCTTGAGATTTGTCAAATCACCCAAAGTGTCTGGAAGTTCTGTCAAGTCACTGAAATTACTACTCAAATTGAGAATCTCAAGATTTGTCAATCTCCCAAATGAAAGTGGAAGGCCCTGAAGCTCATTGAAGTGAGCATCCAGCTGCTGCAGAGATCTCATCTCACCAATGGAGGTGGGAAGAGAACGAATCTTGTTCAATTGGATAGATAGCCTCTTAAGTTTCACCAGCTCATATCCAATATTAGTTGGCAAATATGCAAGACGGTTGAAGCTCACATCCAACTCCAGTAATGACCTAAACCATTGAAAATGCAGGGTCAATAAAATTGGTACCTGACCAGAGGATGAATTTACAAACAATTATGCTTACCGGCAATGACAAATGGAGTCAGGTAAGGACTCGAGCTTATTGCTGGAGACATTCAGAAATTTCAAGTTAAGAAGCAATCCAATAGAATCTGGCAATGCTTCCAAAAGGTTTGAAGCAAGATTTAGCTCCTCAAGATTTTCCAACCCAGCTACGGAGTCAGGAATAGCCTGTTCCCCAGATCAGGAGAAAACATACAAGTCAATATGACAAAAAGTGCATCTCATGCCTGTACCATAATAGGTACATGAACAAATGTTTTTGCAATGATTAGTCCATCCCAAAGCAGTAAGTCTGTCCGTCCCACAAAATCTGAATGTTTGTGAATTAGAACCATTATTCCATGAATATAGAAAAACCACCATTG
Source organism: Mallotus repandus (assembly GCA_949671775.1). Lineage (NCBI taxonomy): Eukaryota > Viridiplantae > Streptophyta > Magnoliopsida > Malpighiales > Euphorbiaceae > Mallotus > Mallotus repandus. Next base: position 15,831 of record CATIWM010300799.1, read on the forward strand.
CCTACAAATGAAAACACAGTTCTAGGAGAAGCAGGGTGGGTTGGCTATAACTTATACCAAATCAAATAACGAAGAGAGAATTCCTAATGATATTAAGGTTATGATAATTTGAGTAATTACATAATTGGATAACAGAATTCAATGGTCATAAAAAAAAAAAAAAAAACTCTTCACAGTATATAATAATGCACAATCCACTGAGGACAAAAACAATGTTTGGGAATTACTCTGGTTCTGAAAATAGAAATTCCAGTTGGACTTGGACAAAACAAATAATATGCATCTAACACTGTCATAGCCAAAATTAAGCAAGATCAGAAGCAGGGATTTAGCAAGAGGCTAACTCCTAATGCCCAATTCCAATTTATTTGCCTTAAAAGGAACAATTGTTAAAATTCACTAAAACTTTCCATTTCTATCGTGATTTCAATCAACATAATTCTGAAGCTGAAGCTGCATTTATCAAATAAAATAAACTAGCTGAAGCAAGACATGGGGAGGCATAGATTGGATGAAACAGAACAACTACAGTAATTGCCATTGAAAAACATGAAATATTAGAAAAGAAAGAAAGCAAGACTATGCATGTAGCGCTAACCTCAAGCAGATTATTAGAAAGATTAAGCACTCTCAACCCAAGAATCCTTCCAAAAGCCTCAGGCAAAATCCTCAATTTCCGATTCGACAAATCAATGCTCTCCAACACCTTACCAGTGGCCTCCTCTTTCATTATTCCAACAACCTCCTCATTCACCTGGTTCGCATCCTCCTCCTCTTCCTCCACCTCCTCCTCCTTGCCTGCTCTCTCGGCTCTCTCGTAAATCGCAACCAATCTCTGCTCCGCTTCCTTCAGCATCTTCTCATACTCTTGATGCATTTCATCCAATTGCAATATCATTTTACACACGCTCATCTCTTTCTCCGCCTTCTTTCTGCTCTCTTGCTCCTTATCCGCCAAATAAGATCTCCATTCAAGCCTCTCCACCGCCGCCGGCCGCGGAGACAGAACGATTTCTTCCAGCTGTTTGGACAGGTTGGATTCTATCTCAGCCAGTTTGATTCTCGCGTTATCGACCGTTTCGTGGTCCGGACGGGGTCCAAGGGTTTGGAGTACGGATCTTGTTTGCACGACCTCGGATATAGCTCGGGTCATGGAAGCGAGAAGTTTCGGGTCGGTTAAGTGAGGCAGTTCAGAGGTGATTGGTGTTTGAGTTGAGGAAGGATCGGAGGGAGCGCGCGGGGGCGGTTGTTCGATGTCGAAGGAGGTGTCGGATGTCGGGGATTTGGGTCCGAATGAAGGAAGTCGGGCCATGACGTAGGAGAGGATAGGAAAGGATTTCGGGTTTGGATCCATTGTTTGGCGTTGTGGTGTGCTAGCGGTGAATGAAAGGTGAAAAAGAAAAAGAAGAAGAAGAAAGAAATGATTTGGTTAGTTAGGGTTGTGTAGTTGCGAGAGGGAAGAAAAAGGATGAATGTATTGACGTGGGTTGCGACGATGAGAACGATGCTGATATGGCTACCAATACTCGCGGGTGATTTGGTCAAATTAATCACAGACCTGTTTTAGGCAATTAACGCTACACTGTGAACCCTAACCAAAGTCTGGATCGTTCTTTTTCCGTATCCATCACCAAATTTCGAATCTTTTCCCTGAAGGGATTGTTTAATCAACCCAAAGAAAAATATATATATATATTATTTATCCATCAAGAGACAATAATTGTAATACGTGAATGAGAAAGTAGCCAATCAGTCAGTTTTGTTTTGTTGAAAGGCATTCATATTCACAGGCGTAGAATTCGCAGTGCCGTCTATTTTTGAGATAATAGATATATTCTGTGCTGTGCTAATAGTTGCTCCAATCGAACTAATTTTAATATTTATTTTATTTAATAGTTGATAAATGTCGCGTGTCCACAAAAGAGTTGTTGTATCCAGCTGCCGATATATATGCATAAACTTGCCTTTCCAAGCAATAATTGAATTTGAAACCAGTTGATGAATAGTAGATATCATATGGTCCATCCACACAAATAAACAAGTTGCGGACTTGCAGTTGATGATCTTTCAACCTCTCCATTGGTAGATTTATTCCCAAAAGGGAAATATTAATATTGAATTAGAATCCTGAATCTCATGATCTGTTTTCTCAACTGATACTGCCATGTTTGATCGTCAACAGCAATTCAAATATCTCCTTCAATCTGTGTGCAAATTTCTCGGTTATGTTTCGAGTGATCCTGTGACGGAGTTTGGTGCTTTTCAACCAGGTTGTTCCAACGTAAACATCACACTTGCTAACTTGGGTGGATTGCTCAATCCTGTACCTGATATTGACCTGCGATCGTGAATCAACACGTTCATTGTTGGCATCAATGGATGATATAACAAGTTGAAGAATTTCACGTTACATACACGGAAGTGGTCGCCAAATGGGACGCCCTGAAGCACCATCACCTCATTCACAATCCACCCTCCCTCATTCTCGATTGGAAATTTTTGTTGTGTGCAGACCGCTTCCCCTCCAAAGATTGAAACATGATGGTTGAATTTGTAAGAGATATGTCGTTCAAAAACTCCAGGTTTCACTGATTCCCATGTGGTAGTTGCATAATTAAGGCGTCCGGATTTTTCCATAATTTTTTGCTCCACCCTTCCTCCATCAAACATTTCCATGAGTGATTTTACCTGCATAATCAACAGATTCAACACAGGTCCAAAAGAAATACTAGTCTACCGAATAAATCTAGAGTGAAGCCACAACACTTGAAAATAAAATCACAGTACAAATGAGAAAGCAATTTGATCACTTACACTAATGGGCAGCTCAGCAGAGTAAATTCCTGACAACTTTGCTTCTTCGACATCCAGAACATCTCCAGAGTCTTCAAGCATGATGGCACTTTCTTCTTGATCTTGTTGCTGCTCTTCTGCAATTTCCGCTTTCTGCTCAGGGGTCAGCTTTCTTGCCCTCCACAAGGCCGTAATTGTCCTGTTGGAAGACCCAGTGAATCACCTCAGCTTAAGAAGAAGAGCATCACTTAGTCTTAAGAATGCTAAACAGAGCTATTTTACGTCACTGATACCTGCTGGCGACCTTGAATGACACAAATGACTGGAAGTAGAATCTAAGCCTGCCTTTTTCATCTAGAGTCTTTGCTCCATGCCTTGCATCAAGACCTCTACCATTTCGCAAAACTATGACCAGAGCTGGGCTACCAACTGAAGAAAGTGATGGGGGAAGCACAAGGATGTCTTCAATATCCTCCCAAAGAAAGAAAAATCTTGTTTTATGTCCAAACAAATTAGCATGAAACCCCACAATTCTAGAAGACAAGAAAAGCCTTCCCTGCATTTAAGATAAGCATCAGCATCAACTGGAAAAGTTTTCTTAGATATAAATTAAGAGAAGCTTGTCCTAGAATGTCACTTAAGCTCAGTGTGTTCGATGTATGTTTCAATTATCCGCTAGAGCAATAGCAGGGGTATTCATTCTTTCTATACCAAAAATGGTAATGAAGCAGCGTTCATAGAAAAATCTATGATGACATGGAAGACATAACTAGCACCTGCAGGGGCATCTTCCTCTTCAAGCAGCAGGTGAAGTCGCTGATAAGAAATTCTTCTGGTGGTAACCCAAACAGTTTCTGAAACGTCAAATTCCTGTGAGGTGATCGTAAATTCAACTGCCACAGACAAGTGGATGAGATGAACGCTTTGTAGTAGAAACTTAAAAGGTGAAAAATATACAGAATTTACCGTAACATGCACCAGGCACAGTTAAGGGGAGGCACTAGTCTGGATAAACTAGTTAAATTAGACATGGACCGTGAACAAGTTCCTATAATTGTGTATGTCAAACAAATAACGTGATGTTTACCTTCTTCCCAACTTCCTTCTCCATCTTTGTTAAATAATCCTTAATTGTTTCAACACCATTGTTATTGTCTAGAAAGATTCTCAAGTGTAACTTTGACTGAGAAGACTGAGCAAGCTTTCCCTGAAGGGAGATCCACAAGTATTCCAGTTCAGTAGATGTCTGCTTCAAGAAATTGATCTCAGCATGCCCAAGTGAGGTGCCCTCGTCAAATGGACCATCAAAGTCAAAAACTTCCACATCAAGAACTGAAGGTGGTTCTTCCATGGCATCAAACTCAAGTATGTCTACATTATTTCCTCTAAATAAATAAAATGGACATGGTTGCAGAAAAATGATGCAAAGAGTCTCGCAAGATAAAGGTTATACCATTCCACTGGGGATTATTAGTTTGGAGCTTAACAGAGCTTGTCCTTGTTTTACCATTACAGGTGAAAACCACATAGGGATCTGAAAATCCTGTCGAGTCCAGGGATGCTAAATTTGCCCCCTCGATTAATGCCACAGTAAGAACCCATCCATCACCTTGAGCTTTAACGCCATGATCACTTCCTGTTGATAAAGCAATGAATTTCAGGGACTTTAATTTTATCTTATCAAGAAGATATAAGCAAAGGAGAATAAGATGTTTACCTTTTTGCAACCTAGCTTGTATGAAGTGTGACACCATGTTATAAACACGCTCCAATTGAATGACAAAGATTGCACAAGTGATAAGTTGTCCAAAACTGTCAGGCAAATCAAGTCCATTAAATTCTAAACCTTGGACTTTACTTGCTTCACATAATAGAATATGCAGCACCAAATAAAAAGCCATAAAAACAGTGGAAATAACAGTAAAATTCCAAAAGTAATTAGATGCTATTTCCCAGTCTGACTCATGTTCAGCTTCCAAACTTGTTAGCACGTGGTCCTTCATTGATGAGTCTGTGGAATCTAGAATCTTAAATTTTTTGGCCAACAAGTTGGCGAACTGACCAAAACTCTCTTCAAGTCCTTGCCTTGCTCCTTTTTCAATCATACCTTTCACTATAGTACTTTGATGGAAGTTAATGCCCCAGGAAATTATGAGGCGAGATGATTCCTCCCCTGAAGTTAATACTGGTCCTGGAACTATCTTGTATAGCAACTCAACATTAAATGTGCTTCCATATGGAACATCTGGTGTGCTTGTATTTACCAAGACGGCAAATTGCCGTTCATTTGCTCTTATATAGGTCTGCCTCTCAGTGGCTTTAACAGCCTTGACTAACTTGTTTGCGGCATTTGTATAGGTGACAGTCCGTGTTAGATGAGACATGTTATCTGATTTCCAAGTCCAAGGCTCCTCTTCTACATCTGTTGTACCCTGCACTTCTGCTAGGTCCTTCCTAAACTGTGAATCAGGGGCAAAGAGAAAACAATTGAGGTCACATGAGGACACTGCATAAATCTGATCAAGAAGAATGCCTCCATGGAGATTTTCTAGCATTTCTTCTTTATTTTCACTTGAATTCATGATCCCCATGGCTTCTTCGAAGCTGCAGCCGGATGGATATTCCTCAAGACAATCCTCATAATCGGACGATGCACTGGCAGACTCGGAAGAGCTATCAATTGCTGAGGCTTCCTCATTTTTATTGAAGACCTTCTCCAAACGGTTGGCTATAGTCTTCATTAGCTTCTTCCCATCTGTCTTCTTGAGAAATGGAGCTTTGGAGCAATACATACCACTAGAAGATATGCATGGTCCTTCAGATTCTTTATCCTTCTTAATAGTGGAATTTGCATTAATAAATTGGTTAGTAGCAAAGTCATGACCTTTTCCAAGCAGTGAAAGGGTAAGAAGAATTTTTCCTGTAATGTATAGCAAAGATCCATGATTAACAAGCTGATGTATGAATCATGGCTCTAAAAATAGTATGCACCACCAAAAAGGCTATGTTCAACTGATATCAACAAACTAAGCAAAGCCTGTGGTTGGAAGACTTCTAATCATGTAAACTTTAGTAATAAAGCTTTAAGAACCTATAATTTGCGAGAAATCTAGAAGTAAACTTCACCTCAATGAGTTATCAACCAAACCACAAGAATATATATTATCTCCTAATCGAACGGACAAGTTTCATTGTTTTTTTTTTTTTTTTCTAGTTGTTAGCATTCACTCCACAATCAATTGTCTAAAGCATCAAGCATGCAGAACCAAATAATTCCTAAAGAAAATCAACAACACAAATTTGAAATTGAAGTTAACAGACAATAGTATGCTAAAAAAAAAGCAGCACCGCATAGATACCAACCACAGTTCAAATTGATAAATTTGCTAGCAAGAGGCTTTTCAAGAGAGAACCAAGTAGGCGGCAAGGTATGATTATACTCAGCTGAAACAGACCAAACCGGTATCCTGACTCGACCCAACAACTCTCCAGAGCCACCAAACAACCCGGAATCATGATCATAATGAAACAAAGATACAATTAAGTCATCATCAGCATCATCATGGATCCTGAAAACAAACTCCTCATTCCAAACTGGGTTGTCATTGTTTTTGGAAACTCTAGTCTTGGACTTATGCTTTCCCACCTGAAGTTTCAGGTATGAGTCCTTTACAGGCAACTCTTTAACCTGCAATACGTACACATAAAGCCTCATTGTGATGCTAAAAACTGATATCCCTTTGTGTTAAACATGGGAAAGAATTTATATAGGTTGTAGAGAAGAACTGAAATGTTCTTGACTCTTGGAAGAAGAAAAAATGGAAACAAACCCATTAAGGAAAACGTGGATAACAGAGAAAAGTGACACGATACGGGTATAGCAAAAGTGGAGAGCATGGGAGGAGGAGTAGGCGGTTGGTTGCGTTTTCAATTTTCTTTGCTTCTTGAAGATGGTAATCTCAGACTCAGATGGCGGTTGAGGCTCACAGGCCGCAGCCCACATTTTGCCGTATTTTGAATATATAGGCCCATTTAAGCTAACTCTGAGACGTTTGAAATTTGATTACTATTGGAGTAAACAGAGACTATTGACAGAGTAAGACAGAGCGAGAGCGAACAGAGTAAAATGTTGCAGTTCCCGGCGTTCATGACTCAGTATCCATGGTCAACGAAGACAATTCCGACGTCGTATTTGCTACCGTCACAGTGGCCTCAAGTCCAAAACGAAGAGCTCCTTCTTGCCATGGAGGAGTCCGATTTTGAAGAGAAGGTATAAATTCCTTTGCTCGCCAGAATTCATTAATTAGTTGAAGCAAAAAAAAAAAAACCCTAATTTTTTTGTAACTGTTCTAACAGATAATGTTGTTTAATTTCACGGATCAAATCAGAAAATAAAAAATAGAGAAATTTTAGGGTTGGCGAAGTGAGAATCCATATCCATTGTAAGAGGCAAAGCAGCTTCAAATTTTAAGCAAAAAATTGTCAATTGAACTTTAGATTGTCTGTTTTTGTGGCTGCATTTGGTGGTGGGCATTAATTAATAAACTGGCTATGGTTTTTAATGCTGTATGTATGTATTGGGCAGTGCAATGAAATTAGGAAGACAAATAGCAATCTACCAGTGATTGGGAACACGAGTGTTGAGAATGATAAAGAAGACTATGATAACGATCCTGATGATGATGATGCTGCCGATAATGCTGAGGACTCTGAAGGCGAAGAATTTGAGCAAGAAACTAGCTAAAGCTTTATTTGTTTGTTTGCTTATGTTATGTTTTTTATGACTTGGAGCAGTTCCTAACCTATGGGTGATTGTACTTGAAAGAATCGTATTTTTCGTAAAATCTTTCTTTCTTTCTTCTTTAAGTAGCAGAAATTCCATTAGCAAGCATGAAAATGTTAGAATCATGGTGCAGTTACTCTAGTTATCATCTAATTTCAGATTCTGGAGGGTATTTCTTTTATAAATAAGCTATCGAAATCCTTTGCGGGATGAACTAATTAAGGGATGCTGCTCTGCTTGTATTTGCTCATAAGCAAGATCTTCCAAATGCAATTTATTGTTCTTGAAATGACTGATAAATAAACTTGTTAGCAGTAATTAATCAAAGTAAATTATGACTGATAAGTAAACTTGTTAGTAGTAATTAATTAAATTGTATTAATATAATTGTGATATTGATATAAGCAGGCAGCACGTTACAATCAAAAACTTACTTCTGCTGATATCAACTGGAGCGCCCATAAATAACATCAAACGTACTACTAATAGTGTGGAATGTGTGCGAAGGATACCAAGTCATCCATTGCTATTGAGTTAAAAAGCTATCGTTGTCAAAAACACAGTCGTCTTCTTCTCTCTTATCGGTCACTGTTCCTATGTCACTTTTCTTGGATTTACTCTAGTTTTGGATGGTTTTTTTTGCCCAAACTCTGGTATTGGATGGTTTTTTTTGCCCAAACTCTGGTATTGGATGGTTTTTTTTGCCATTTTGGCCAAAAAAACCATCTAAATACCAAAAATCTTTTTGTTTATTACATAAATAAATATGAGTTTTTTAAAACTCAAAGTAGTGTGAATTTTTCCCATTATTGTCTTGGATATCGTCATCAGAGCATAGGGCGGAGCAAATCGTGCGAAGGCGAGGCTGCAATTGGGTGATTCCAACAGTGATGAGTGCTGGATTTAGTCAGAGTTTGCAACAAAAGATTTCCCATCCAGTTGAGCTCTCGATGTTTTGTGGGTTTGATATTTTAGATTTGTATTATTGTTGGTCATGTGGTTACTGAGATAGTAATTTCAGCTAGACAATAATCTTTATTCCTCCTAATTTTGTTCTCTACCATTTGGTAGATTTGGATGTATACCCTTCATAGGTGGTTCTCTGTTTTTTGCAATGAAAACTTAAATTCTCAAAAAAAAAATTGCTATTGAGTTGAATTAAATCAGATCAATCTATTCCATCAACTGCTCATGCTTAATTGCCTTGGACAGTCATCTTCCACCTTGAAGATTCAAAAGTGTAATTATATGGTCTTAATTAATTTGTCATTCATCTAATTATGCTTTATGTTGTTAGGTTTTATGTTGATCAATTGGATGCTTTTTTCATCTAGCTATGTTTTTTGTTTATAAATCGGCTCAACTTTATATTTCCATTTTTTAAATTTGTTTGGTGCTTTATGTTTATCAATTGACTTAGCTTTATGTTTCTATTTTGATGGTAATATATATATATATATATATATATATATATATGGGAACAGGCAAAATTACCAAAATATCTTTATTATATAAAAATTGGATAATTTAGTCATTTACTAATTAAATTAATTAAATTGTAATTCTAATTTAATAGAAAGTATATTTTCTATTCAAATTAGGCTAACTTCTATTTTATCTCTAATAAAAATTAAATTAATTCAAATTTAATTGAGAATATGTTTCCTATTTTAATTAGGTTAACTTCTATTTTATCTCTAATAAAAATTAAATTAAATAAAATTTTAGTAGTATATTTTGTTAAAAAAAATATATATATATATATATATTCCTATTTTAATTAGGTCTACTTATATTTTACCTAATATAAATCAAATTAAATAACATAATTTTATAAGTCTTACTAAATTAAATTTAATAAGTAAATAATTAAAATTAAAATTCATAAATTCTATAGAATAATTAATATCTATGAAAATATTAACATCAAAATATTGAAAGATTATTGTGTTTAAATAGAAAATAGAATATCCATAAAGGATATAATGAATTACTATATTAGAACTTTATTAAGTTTGTAAAACTATATTCATTTCAAAAAAAAGTTTGTAAAATTATATTATTATTTAAATAAAAATATTAAAAGAGTGTTGTATAATTGTTAAAATAGAAAATTTATTAAAATTTTAATAATCACTTTGTGATAATATAACACTATAAAGATTGAAAAATTAGATTGACATATAAATAAAATAATACTCTTATTATTTTTAAAAAAATTATTAAATTAAAATTTATTAAGTAAATAATTAAAATTAAATTAATTAAA
>CATIWM010300844.1:0-11166 GCA_949671775.1 Mallotus repandus
ATTTTGAGGGTCAAAATATGATAATAAGGTGTAAAAGTGATGATTTTGCCCTTTTGTCAAACTTTGTCCAAATATACTCAATTGAGCTCCATTTGCACTTGTGCTTTGATTCATCACCTCAAGCTTCATCTCTTGCTTCACGAACACTCCTAAAGCATCCTTGAACTTCTTCATACGAGTTCTAGTCATTGGACCATCATACTTGAGTAGATCATCATGCTTATCAACATGGTTGGTGTTTGTTTGGTTTGTATCAAGATGCAAACAGTTTTCAACATGATATAAGTGAATTCCATCTAGTAGGAAAATCAAGTGACAAGCATGCTTTGTAATCAAATGCCAACAAGTTCAGAGGTTTCTTTGAATTTTCTCAACATAAATGGTGAGTTTCAATGTATCTAACTACTTCTTTAATCTTTTTCACAGAGTTACTAAAATCTTTCATACTATTTTGAACAATTAGATTCAAAATATATACAATGTATCTCATGTGCAAGTATTTACATCTAACAGTAGAAGCACCCCAACTCAACTTTTTCTTTTTGAAATAACCCATTGTTGCGTCATTTGATGATGCATTATCAATAATCACATAAAAACATGTTTCAAACCCTACTCAAGAATGCAACTTTCATGCACCTTAACTATGTATTCGCCTTTGTGAGAAGTGACATGCATAAAAGAAATTATTTTCTTATAGAGCTTCCATTGATCATCAATAAAAGTGTGAAGTGATGCATATGTAATTAATGCACTGAATTGAAGTCCATGCATCAGTGGTTAAACAAACTTGTTGACAGTGATTTCCAAAAAAGGTCTTAAGAGACTATCTCTTACTCAAATTCATAGAGAAGCAGTAGTTACCTAATGTCTATTTAGAAGGCAACTTAAACCTAAGACATGCAACATTTAAAAACTTTTTAAATTCCTCCCCCTTAATAAATTTAAAAAATAGTTCATCAACAATCAATATTTTTGCATTACTTTTCTAATAGGTTATTGGTCAAACTTCTAAATTCCTAAAGTGCCAACATTTTCACTGTTATTATCATCTTTCACAATGGGTGTAGGTTGTAGTGCCAAGAGTGATTGTCTAGTATCTTTAGAACGAGGGATTTTTGAATGATTCAGCACATGATTTTGACGAGTTGAAGTACCATGTCACTTAAAATGGCATCCATAAGTTTTAAAATAATAAATGCATTTTCCTTTTACCATAACTCTTGTCTCATCTTTGATTTTCTCAAAATGCTCCCACACCTTTGATTTGGACTCTGTCTCCTTTTGTTTTTTCATGTGTCAACATTCAAAGGCTGCTCAGAAACATTTTCTACAGAAGCTTCCACCATGTTTACATTTGATGCAGGTTTAACTCCAACATGAGTAGAGTTAGTGTCCATCTACAATAACAACAAAACATAAACAAATAGTTGGCCATAATTTTTAAAAAAAAAATTTGAAATCAAATAAAAAATACATAGAAGAATGTGTATATCTTTAGATGAATGTGTTCAAATGACAAATCAGAAAAAAAAATACACAAACCATACCATCGAGCAACAAAGATATAAAAAAATAATTTTTTGCTCCTACCATTTGATTTATATCATTTCTTCAATGAATCACCATATCCATGCCAATGAATCGCCAGATCCAACCACGAGTAGCCAACAAGAATGAAAGACAAATATATAAATGATTAGATATTAATTTCTTAATTTATAAACAAAAAAAGCAACTAGAGACAGCAATATTTACCATATTTGACTAATATTATCATGAATCAACCATGCATGTGAATTTTAAAGCCAAAACATATTGGAAAACTTTGGATCTACTCTTTGCTCTGTAGATCTGGATCTTTGCACTCACTCTAAACATAAGATGAACAAAACCTGAGGACCTCAACAAAAAACACTTAATAAATAAGAAGAGATAAAGTTACAGAGACATCTAGAGAGAAATATCAATGAGCATTTCTGAGGAGTGAGGAAGAACAATCAAGAATAATCGAGAAACAAGATGCAAAGAGAGTGCAAAAGCATTTATGTTACAAGGATTTATGGTAAAGATTGAGATTTGAGAGAAAGAAGAGAGCAAGAGGAGGCGAGGAAGAGGGAAATAAAGTTAGGGTTACTAGGTTTAAGGTTGAGTTGAGAGAAAATAAAGAGAGGCAGCGACGAGGAAGAAAGAGAGAAATAAGGTTAGATAATTATGGTTAGTAAATAAGATGTATATATAGGTACCAGAATTATATATAACATGCAGTGTTTTACTTATGTTAATTGGTTTTTTGGACGGTTTGGTTTACCAAAATCAAAAATTGAATTGTCCACCAACAGAAACGATATACAGCAGAACTCAAAAGTCGAACCGCGCATTAAAAATTGGTCAAGTTGGCTCAGTTTTTCTAGTCATGCTAGTTTTTACACACTATTACATGAAATATAAATGGAGGCCAACTGTAAGGTTGAGTGAGAGTTTCAAAAACCCACTTTTCGAACTCAGTCTCTAATGATGACTGCTGCAACCCTTTGTGAGATTCAATTTTCGTAAAGTGTCCCCTAGATTTTATTTGAGTAGTTACTTCCATCTCCGATCTAGGTTTCATAGCCCAAGTTGTATTCCTTATTGGCCCTCAAGTCCACACCATATTGTGGTCACCAAACATTTAAACCCCATCACCTACAATTAAAATTAATATTTTATTTAAAATAGATTATCTAATGAAAGTGAATATATTCATTTTTTGAAATTATATAAATAAAACTATCTACAATATTTTTTTAATTATAAGCATCAAATAATTTTTTATTATCATATATACTATTGTTGATATTTATATCATATACAATATATATAATGTCTATATATGTAATTAAATTCACTGCCAACAACCGTTGTTATAATTTTACCAAATATTTGATATCAGTCGACTATCAGCTATCAACAATAACTATCAACTATTAACAAGAGCTTAACTAAATAGGTCCTCAACCAATTGTGAGTATCTATTTGGCCTTTATTAGATTTTTTTTTTTTTTTTTAACAAAAGTAGCCAAGTTAGTTTAGAAAGGTCAAATGAAGGGGCCAATTTGTCCCTGAACAAAAGTTTAAGTGCCAAACCGGTTTTTTTTTTTTTTTTTTTTTCCCTTCCTTTCGTTCATTTCCTTCCATTTTCGCCACAAACAAAAACAGAACACCCGACCTTGAACAAGAAAAGTCCCATTCTTTAGTTTTGTCTCTAACAATGGCATCGTCACCCTCATCATCTTCAATTCCAAAGCTGCTCTTTCTCCTTTCACTCCTCGCTTCCTTGTGGATCTCCTCCTCTGCTCGTCCCTGTAAAACCCTCTTCATCTCTTCCTACAGTTTCTCAATCCGTCCTCTGAACCCTAACCCTACCACCACCAAGAACAACAACCCATCTTCTGGGTTTGTCACAATCGTAACCGAGATCACGCAACAACAGCACCAACGCTCTTCCCAAATCTTCCTCGATCCGCGAGTTTTCAGGGCAGTTGACGATGGAAATTCTGACCCGCAAGAAATCCGTCAGCAACGACATCAACACCTGAAACAAAGTGGTCATGGTGCTGTGTTGCCTTTTGGGATTGGGCTATCCTCCTATGATATCAACTCTCTTCGCGATCGTACTAAAGATATTCTAAGTGTTGTTGTTGCTTTGCTTTTTGGTGTTGGATGTGGCGCGTTAACTGCTGCTACTATGTACTTGGTGTGGTCTCTGTTTGCCACCAGATATGATTATCGTTTTGATGAATTTGAAGGTGATGATGATGAGGAGGAGGATGTGAGTCCTAAAAAGATGGGTTATGTTAAGATTCCTGAGGCTGATTCCTTGGCTAAACCACAGGTTAAAGAGGTGGTATGAAGAGATTAATTTGTGTTTTAGAGGGGCTTTTATTGTTATTTTAAATTGGTATGTTTAATGTGAATGTTTAATATTTATGTGCTGTGGTTTATTGTTGAACCATTAATGATGTTTTGTGTCTGGGTTTTTAATTATCAACAACAACAATATGACTCCTTTTGATGTTATAATCCATTTTATGTCTAATACAGTTTCTTATGCTTATGGGTTTTATTTTTATTCATGGATATTAAAGTTCTTCTGTTATGGTTTTGTTTATTTTATATTCCCTTGATATTTGCGGTTGAGTTGATTGTAGTTGATAATTTTATATCTGCACTTTAATTTACAAGTCATTGCTAATTGGCGGTAAGTTTGATTATCAGTGCGTATAAAAAGAAATTGATCTTTTCTTTTTCGGTTTTATAAAATTTTAAGTGCTTTTTATCTATGGAAGATTTTTTTAAAGATGTGAAAGGGTATGATTAATAATGTCACTAAGATGGCTTCTTTTCCTGACTATTGATTGTCAGTTTGGAGAATTTAATTTTGCTTTGTTTATTATTTACTTTCATGTTTTGCATCTTTGAATGGTGATATTTGAACTGTTGAACTGAGATATTTGAAACAGTGGAGTGGTAAGAAATCAGTCTTTGAAGAGAATAAATAAATATTAGGATATTGAACATGATTTAAATGCAGCTTATAGAAAACTTTTCCTGTGATGTAAATATGACTAACATGTATTTCTCTTACCTGAAAGTTGCCTAGTTTGCTCAAAATACTGATTGATTGATAAAACAAAGTTTTGTGCTATGGTTAAATTTGCTGAAAACGTTGTTCTTTTTTGCTGCTAATGACATCATAAAAGTGTTTGTTTATCTTTTGGAGCTCACAATGCTTATGCATTTGTAATGAGAGATTTGATTTGTGTTAGTTTATTAGTATTAGCATTTGTTGTTCACATATAGCTTATGGGAGTCATAATTTTTGGTATTTTTCTAGTGAGACATAGTTCTAGTTGGTGGCAAAATTAGATATTGATTCCATACTGTATGATTTGTAATGTCCTTGATATATTGAATTTATTAGCAATGTTTCTGTACCTTGGACTACAGAAAATATGGTGAGGCTGTCTTAAAAGAAATTGGGGGCGAATTTGACGATGTTGAGACATTTACCGAGGTGTGATATAGGGTTCTACTTTGAAGTTGTAAAGGATGGGGATAAGTGGGATGGGATGTGATGTTTATTTTTTGCAGATCTTATAGAGTTTTGATTCTCTGGGTGATTAAATGATTCATGAAATGTTTGTGTGCTTGGTTATAATCTTAGCTGCATGTTCTGGATGATCCTTCTTTTTTTCTTTAAGGTCCTTAGTAATTTTCTGATAGGATGTTACAGAATGTTGATGGAATTTAACTCTCTGTTCATAGTTGCATTTGAACCATATATTCTGCCTTTGTTGGTTTTTGTGCAGCTTTGCATTCTTTTTCCATGAAAACAGGTAGGAAAGTTTACCATCAAATGAAATAGATTATCACCTATTTTTAAGTTTTCTTTTTAAGTTTTTATGCCTTTTTTTTTGTGTTGGTATTCTGTTAACAGTAACAGTAAGTACATAGTATTTTATTTTTATAGA
Source organism: Mallotus repandus (assembly GCA_949671775.1). NCBI lineage: Eukaryota > Viridiplantae > Streptophyta > Magnoliopsida > Malpighiales > Euphorbiaceae > Mallotus > Mallotus repandus. The sequence continues at coordinate 5,514 of CATIWM010300844.1, forward strand.
AAAGTGTTGCAAATGAGTTGTAACAAAATATGAGCATACTTGGAGAAGCATGAGATCTGCGCCATGGTTGCAATGCACAAAGGAGGCTTTCAAGGATTAAAAAACAAGAATTATTATTTAAAGTACGTGTGTTTGTGTTTTGGAAACACCAGAGGTTGCAAAGGCTGTAGATGAAAAGGAGTAAAGTTTAGACTGATATGACAAGTGTTGTTTTAAGAGATGATGTATAGTGTGGGAAGAAGAATACAGTATTTTGAATGAAGCATCCAACAAGTCTTAGGTTCTTATTTCTTCTCGTAATCATATATTTTGCATTGGTTGAGATTAGAAGTTAATTTCAGTGCCCCTATAGTGGGATGCACAGGCTTTAGAATTTAATTCATGGATGGGTTTGTTCTAATCCATGCTAGCAGAAAATGGTTGCTGCTTTGGCTGACAGGAAACCTTATGGTTTAGGAATGAGGAACAATAAAATTTCAGTTCTGATTGATAGATAATCTAGACATCAAAATATTGAGGCTTTTTTTTTTTTTTTTTTGCTCATATGAATAGGTTAATCGTTTCAATATGGCCGATGAGAGTTCTTGTACTTCAGGGAAAATACCAAGAAGCATGGGATTTAAGATGTAATATAATGGAGTCATTTTTGGTGGAACGATGCAAGTATGTTGGTTTCGGTATGCTTCATGTATTTGAGTTGCTGTGTGTGCATTCTTTGGAACTTGGTATAAATAGTTTTGAAGTGGATTTAGTGCGCATGACAAGTACATACGTGTTCTCTATGTGCGCTAATTTTCATCCATTACCTTGAATTATAATAATGGCTTGATATGTTTGTATTAATAGGATATGTACTCACATATTTATGCATGTGAGATTCTACTTTATAGTGGTGGTTTACAAAAATAATTTTCATTCTAACACCTAACTGTTTCTCTCCTTGTTCCAATTAAACTGCATCCTGCATCACATGAAAAAATGGGACATATGCATCAGAATTTTCTCAGATGCAGAGTTATTACTTTTTTTATGCGTAATGTAGTGAAATTCATGGCTTGTGTAGGCTTTCACTTGGCAAATAGTAATAATTGGCTTGAATGTAAGCAGAGTACTGTAATTGTGGTCATATGTACGTGTCACACTAGCTTAAAATGAGGTATACCTGTTTTATGGATCTGGACATCTGATGTGGATATTTTGATGGAATTTGGCATAGTCAACGAGCACTTAACATGGTGCCAATGTATTTTTAGTGTGAAATCGACTCGTAGTTGAGTCTCCATCAGCTATTTTACACAATTTTTTGAAGGACAATACATTTTCTAGCAGTCTATTTTCGTTAAAAAGAAAAAGTATGGGATAGATTGGTGATGGGGAGTTGAGATTTTTGCTGGATGGTGGTAGTTTTTCCCAGGAAAACTGGGGTCTTCATTGCCTTTTAGCTAGCAGAACTTTGGTAGATTTAGAATTAGTTTTTGGTTGGGTACTAAGACTATTTTAGATAAAAATGGGTTTGGAATCTGTAAGAACGTATCAAAGTACTATTATGTAATATGTTAGATCTGTCGTAAATGAATGTTCTTTTATTTTGTTATTATTATTATTATCAAGGAAAATTACATAAAAAATTTCACCCTTTTTAAGTACTTTAAAATTAAACATTATTTAATTTTTTTATTAATTAAAACCATAATCTTTCAAACGTTAACAAAATAAATCATCTGTTACGAAATTCGTAACAGAGTGTCGACGTGGTAGTTAGTGGACCTATTTTTCTAACACGTGGGATCCACATATGTTGATTGGATTTGAGTAATTACATATATAATCCTAATCTTTATTAAACTTACAAAATAAATCCTAACCTTTGTCAAACTTGCAAAATAAACCCTAACACAAAATATTTAAATAATTTTAATTAAAATTTTAAAATTTACTAAAATTATTAGAATAATTTTAATAAAATAAATAATAAAAATAAGTAAGAAATTCAATGTTTTATTATTAATAATACATAAAAAAATTTCAACCTTTTTAAGTACTTTCAAATTAAATATTATTTAATTTTTTCTATCAATTAAAACCATAACCTTTCAAACGTTAACAAAATAAATCCTCCGTTACGAAATCCGTAACAGAGTGCTGACGTGACAATTAGTGAGGTCTATTTTTCTAACACGTGGGATCCACAGATGCTGACTGGATTTGAGTAATTACATATATAATCCTAACCTTTATTAAACTACAAAATAAACCCTAACATTTGTTAAACTTGCAAAATAAACCCTAACACAAAATATTTAAATAATTTTAATAAAAATTTTAAGATTTACTAAAATTATTAGAATAATTTTAATAAAATAAATAATAAAAATAAGTACGAAATTCAACGCTTTATTATTAATAAAATATTCTTAAATATTTAAAAAAAATATAAATTACAACAATAATTTAACATATACTTAAAAATTAAGAAAATATAAAAATATGAAAATTCAAAAAAAAAAGTACTGAAATGGATATCCTATTAGTGATAACTAATGAAATTAGTTTTGTGATTAATTTCACTCCAATTTGATGATAGGAATAAGTGAGAGATTCAATACTTTATTATTAATAAAATATTCTTAAAAATTCAAAAAAATTAAAAAAATGAGAAACTATTATTGTTGACTGATGAAATTTGTTTGAGATCAATTCTACTCCAATTTGATAAAATTAAAATTATTTTATAAAAAAATAGAAACTTATTTTATCTTTATAGTTTATGTATTTTGTTATGAAAAATTTTTATGTGCTTTTACAATAAAAAAATATGAAAAATTTAAAAATATTAAAATATTAAAAATTAAAAAAATACAGTAAGAAAATATTTATGATAAAATACATAAAATAAAAATAAAAATAATTTTTGTATAAATTAGTTTTAGTTTTAATTTTATTAAATTAGTGGGAAATTAATCGCAAAAACAATTTCATTAGTTATCACTAATAGGTTATTCATTTCAGTACTTTTTTTTTGAATTTTTATACTTTTATATTTTCTTAATTTTAAAGTATATGTTAAATTATGTGTTGTAATTTTTAGAAAATTTTTAAATATTTAAGAATATTTTATTAATAATAAAGCATTGAATTTCATACTTGTTTTTTTATTTATTTTATTAAAATTATTCTAATAATTTTAGTAAATTTTAAAATTTTAATTGAAATTATTTAAATATTTTGTGTTAGAATTTATTTTGCAAGTTTAACAAAGGTTAGGGTTTATTTTGCAAGTTTAATAAAGGTTAGGGTTCTATATGTAATTACTTAAATCCAGTCAGCATCTATAGGTCCCACGTGTCAGAAAAATGGGCCCCACTAACTGCCACGTCAGCACTCTATTATGGATTTCATGACCGATGATTTATTTTATTAACGTTTGAAAGATTGTGGTTTTAATTGATAGAAAAATTGAATATGGTTTAATTTGAAAATACCCCAAAAGGTTGGGATTTTTTATATAATTTTTCCTTATTATTATTATTATTATTACTATTTTTTAAGTTAGAAGAGAAAATAGTGTTCTTTTATTTTGTTATTATTTATTATTTTTTTTATTTTAGAGAAGAAAGTTTTATGATTGTATGGTTATTAGAATTTGAACCTGTGATTTTAATAAATTTTTTATCATTTAAATTCTCAATTTTTATTGTGTTAATTTGTGATTATTATTAATCATTTTGTTGATAAATTGCAAAAAATTATTTTAATTAAGAGTTATAGAAATTATAACTTTTCTAATTATAAATGATTTTGTTTTCTTAAATGCATTGCTCCAATTTTTTTCAAAAAAATGAACTCGTTTTTTTTTTTTCTTGAAAAAAAAGCAATCCATTAGTGAACTCACTAATAATCCATTGGTGAACTTCAACGCATAGCTTATTGAGTTGTAATTTAAAGTGAAACTAGAAAAGTTACTCACCAAGGGATTAAAAAATAAATATTTACACATAAAAAGTCAATAATTTCGGTATTAATTATTAAATTTAAGTATTTTTTAAACTATAAATTGAAATAATTAAAAAAAACACATGCAATAAATTTGTCTACTTAACTCCTCACAAACATAATCCATCAAAGCATAACATGAAATTATTGGTTAGATTCATTTATTACTTTATAATAAAAATATAAAGTAAAAAAAATGTAATAATTTTTAAAAAAAATCATATTCCATTTAGTTAAATGAAAAAAAAAAAAAAAAACCTTGAGCAAGGTTTCTTAACTGGTAAATTATTTTTTATGAGGTATATTTTCTTTAAATTATAAATTTAACTTCTTAATTAGCTCATGTTGCTTTGTTTGCCAACATCACAATATATATATATATATATATATATATAGCTAAAGCTAGAAAATTTTCAAAAGAAATATATAAATTTTTGACTAAAATAATTACAATGTCATATCAATAAGATTATATTAAATTGCCAAGAATGATCGAAAGTCATTTTGTTTGGAAAATCACAAATTTAAGTTAATTTATTCATTAAAATGATTGCAAGATATACATATAGGTATAAAAATTTTCTTTACTTACACTCATACATACACAGCAAAAATCCAAGCATAACTTTTACTAAATAAGTCATAGCCTTTACGCAGATAAGCAAACCTAAATCAAATTGCACCCAAGTCATAAAACTAATATTTTGATTTTTCATATGCCAGGAAGAATTATGTAGCATTGTTAGCACTTAATCCAAAAAAAAAATGTGTTGGCACATGAGAAATAGAACATTTATCTTTGAAAATGAAGTTCCAGAAAGTCCAAGATAACTCCAAAAAATAATCATACTTACAATAAATTAAATTAAATAATTCCACTTCATTATGCTATTATTAAAATAAACCAAATAATCAAATTAAAGTAGACTCCCCTAAATATCCAACTGAAGCCATGTACTAAAACTAAGCTAATGGTTCATGATACCTCCATATTTATAATTTACTCCAGTAAGGATTACAATCCACCAAGTAAAGGAAGAATGCTCAACTTTACATGGATGAGGATGCTCAATTCTTGCATGCCAAGGAGATCAAGTCTTGCAAGCTTAAGGATTCTCATCAACAGAAAATCCAAATCATGTTGGGTTTAGGTAAATATTTTCCCTATATACTCTTCATATCTCTCATTCTTATTCATTTTATTCATCATCTAACGCATACATTCTCTAATATTTAAATTTTTCAAATAAAACAACCAATCTTCTTAACAACAATTTAAAAGGTTCAACTAATTCTTCTTTTACCAATCTTCTCCTTTTCTTTACAACTACTTGAAAGGAAATCAGTTATAATACTTAGTCTTTAAGAATAGTGTGGTGAGCACTAACCTAAATAGAGTAAATTTTAAAAATTTATTTTCTCATAACCCTTCATCACATGAAAAATTTCCACTCCCATGATCCATTTTGCATTTAAAAACATAGCTAGCATAAATCAACATGTATAAATATAAAACTTGGAAAATCATATTAGCGAAATACTTACAATCTCCTAAGTGTTTGATGTAGACCAAAAGTAATCTACTACAATGGATTACTCTCTTGATACTAAGCCACCAAATGTATGGCCTCTAACTTGAAACACCAAAGTCTTCCAATCA
>CATIWM010300913.1:0-15983 GCA_949671775.1 Mallotus repandus
TATATATATGTATAATCTGGAAAAATAATTTGTTAAGAATAAGACCAACAAATTTTCGTTATAGAACTTTAATTATTGTCCAGGTGGCAAAATATGAAAACATGTAGATAACTAATCAAAAGGCCAAAATATCCCATGCTAAATGACTACTACAAAAGACAAATTTTCACACACACACACGCAATCGCCAGCGACTCTTCAAAGCCGGAGGTAGGACCATAAGGACGCGCAAAGGGACCCAATTATTACATTAAAAACGTTGTTGAACCAGCCGACCCTTTTCTTGATTTTGTCTGAAACCCAAACAAAAACTAACCTTTGACGTGGTGCTTTCTTCTCTCATCTGATCATCACTATCTACGACCCTTTCTCTTCTTCGAAACACTTGTTGTAATTCCTCATTTTCTTTTGGCCAAAAGTTGATTCAGTTTCTTCTGCACTTTCTATCTAATCAAAACATAACTCTTCAAGCTTAACTGTTGCTGATTTGCCAGCAAGAATTAAAAATGGTTCAAATCAAGGAATTATATCCTTTTCGAGTAAAAGATTTATTTGCCCCCTGGACTTGGAAGCGCCGGCCAAAAAATTCAGATTTCAACTTTTTGACTGATTTACACAGCAACTTGGCAAAAATGGCTAAATAACCTTAAAAGTGGCCTTTTAGATTGCGCGTCTCTTTCAAGCGCCAATTAAACATAAAAAAAAGATTTAAAATTAAAAAAAGAAATTAAATAAAAAGATTAAAATAGTTTCATTTGTCTCTCTCCCTCGTTTTATAAACTCCCAAGTTAAAACCTAAAAATTAACCAATTAACCATCCTTGCTATCTGCCCGTATGTCTTCTTCAAGCTCATCTTTGTTCTACTCTTCACTCTCAAGTCAAACTCCATTCTTCCAATTTGTTGAAGACAACGATCCACAATATGAGGTAAAGTGCAGGTGTGATCTCATAGTTCAAAGGAGGACTTCATGGACACAACACAATCCAAACAGAAGGTTTTATGGCTGCTCAAAATATGATAACAAAAAGGTATATTTGTAAGTTGTAATTGGGGTATAATAGATGTAATTTGTTAAGTTAGTGGGTCTTATATAGTTTAAATGTTTACAAGCTGAAAAGTGCAGGAATTTATCTAGTCCGATGAAGAGTTCCAGATAGGGCAAAGCAAGTCATTCGTGACTTTATGGCAGAGGCTGAAAGGTTGAGGGAATTAAATGGAAGAAGAAATGCAAGGGAAATGAGAAGCTATGAAGAGAGGAGTTATAACATAGATGATGAACTGAAGAAGAAAGTGAATGAGTTATTAATGGAAGTGAAGACTCTGAAGAAGCATATGTATAACATAAAGAATGACAATAACAAGTATTTGAAAGTTATGTATGTTTTGAAGGCGCTATTGGTTTTTCATGGGTTTTTTTTCTTGGAATTGGGGTAAATGTAATGGTTGGCAAAAGGTTTGGCGGCCACTATCCTCAATTGAAATGAGGCATTTCGTATCAAGCCACTGCATAAGCAACATCTAATTAGATATTTTTGATGTTTTGCTTTTGTTAATTCAGCCATGAACTGAGTATAGCTAACTTGTAGTAAACTTGTAGTGATGTTAGTATATTGAGGTTATATTGCTAAGCTGATGTATTGTAATTAGATTAATTAATGTTAACCTTTGAAATTGAAATGGCAATTCCAGCATGATTGTTAAATTTCAGAATCTGTTATAAATCTTAAAATTCAGTATGTTCACAACCTGGTATTATAATAAGCACATTTATTTATAACTGAATTGCTAAAGCATATTCATTGATTTTATATGAGCATATGTTGAAACAGTTTACAAAAGAACCAATATGCATATATACCATATTGACAAAAATTATCCCTTGTCCATTTGCCTGGCTTCTATGCCACCCCTTAAAAACCCAAAAAATTCCCATATGCATTTTTAAGTTCTGTAACACTAATATTTATGACAGTTATACCACCAAAAAAGATCCAATTGTCTGATTTAATATGCACAGCTTTATGCCATTGTCTATGATAACGAAATGGCATGACCAAAAATGTTAAAAGTTTTAAATATATATACTAAATAGCAAAAATTATAGTCTCCATCGTTAATGCTGCATGTCATTTGAGAAGGTGAATGACTGATTTGTTTCTCCAATTGTTGCATTGCTAGTTTGAGACACTTGAGTGACAGTGGATGAAGTTTCATCAGTTTTGCTGCCTCTGTTTTTCATCTGCCCAATTTTTTGTTGAGCTGTAGTTTGCAATTTGTTGGTTGTTACTGCTGGACGACCATTCCACCTCAGACCCGGAGCTCTAAATCTCCCATAAGTAAGGTTACTGTCATAATTAACTAGAGGTTTAATTGTACTAGCCTTCACTGTGGTCTCTTCTGAAAATATAGGCTATTGTTTGCTAAATCTATCCACGATCATTGAGTTCTACAATGAAAAAAATTCATCAAAGTAATAAATTGCTCTCAAGATGTATATAATTGCAAAAAAACAAGACAATATAAACTTACATTCAGAGTTACATGTCCTTCATTGAAAACAATTCTAGTTGGTGGTTTGTCAAGTTTCTTTTTTTTTATAGGTGCCTTAGATTTAGTAACCAAATTTTTTGCTTTTGCTTTTTTTCTCAAAGTAATGTCAGCATATATATACTCAGCAAATGGTACCTATATTTGATAATTTAAATAGTTCAGTAAAAATTTCTTCAATTTAATAACAATGTGAAGAATCTTAAATCAAAGATATACTTCTGATTGTGGGAAACCTTAATTGGCAGCTTCGGTTTGTGCATTCGAACTTGCTTGCACAGTTGTTTCAGTTAATTGAGAGCTCTTGCTTCCAACTTTATTATGACCAAATTGAAGGCATTTGCTGCATTTCATAGCTATCCCTTTCCTAGAAAATTTTCCACTGTTCTTAGGCTCCTAGGATATTTTCTCCTGCACCTTTGAGGCCTACCAAATTTTTTCTTGAAAATTGGTGGCTCAAGACATGGCATTCCTATTTTGGTCCATAAAGTATTACTTCTCACTGGTTGAAGCACATTGCCATACGTCTTTAAAAATCTGTCCTTTTTTATACCATTCACTACAAGACTTTTCTAAGTTCAATTTTTTATGATATATTATTGTCATCCCATGAGGACAGGGTATGCCAGTGATGTCCCAAGCTCGACATGTGCAACTTTTCTTCTTTATATTAACGGCGTGAGTATACTTCCCTTCTTTAACCTCAAAACAAACTTCTCCATTCCATTGAACCGCACATTTGAAGACTCTTTCCATGTTTTTTTCTAGCAAGCTGATGCAGCTTGGACTGATATTTGATTGCCATTTTATAGCCCAATTTCGCCTCTGATTGATTCTAGTCATCATTGCTTTCCGGATAGACTCAAGCATATGCACAATATGTTTCTTCCTAGCATCTAAAATGATAGCATTAAAGCTTTTGCACATGTTGTTATCAACAACATCACACAGTGAATCACATTTTTGAAATGCCCTGCACCAAGTATATGGCAGGTTGATAAGTAAATCTGACACACTTCTTGTAGCTGTGTTCTCTAACTCTTCCAAATTATCCAAAAATAATTCATAGAAGCTACTTTTTGCAACCTTCCAAAAAGCTTTTCTCAGTTCTATACCATTCCACCTTCTTTGCCACCTTGCATAAATATGCATAGCACACCACTTGTGCTCTGCAAAGGGCAATTCAACTTTTATAGTTGGCAAAAGACCCTATAAGCAAAAAATAATATTAATTATTTTTACTTAATTAACATATCAATCAAATAGGAATCTTAAAATTCTTGAAAATTAATCAATAAGAAGAATATAATAAGAATGGTTACCTTTTGCATATCTGTTACTACAACTAAGGCAGATCCATCAGTTATGCCCAAATATGATTTGAGTAATTTTAAAAACCAAGTCTAAGTGTCCTTATTTTCAATTCGAACTACTGCCCATGAAATTTGAAACTGTTGATTGTTTCCATCTCTTCCAATTGCCGTGAGAAGTTGTCCACCACAGTGCGTTTGTAGAAAGCAACCATCCATGTCAATGACAGGCCTACACCCCTCTTTCCAGCCCTTTTTAAGAGACTTAAAGCATATGTAAAATTTGGCAAACTGATTAGTACCTATTAGAGGTTGAACTACTAAAGTAGAACCTGGATTTGATGTTCTAAACTCCTCAGCATAATTGAATAGCTGAGCATACTGCTCAAATAAAGTTCCCTTCCATCTCTGTTAACACTTTTTGTTTAGCTCTCTCTTGCACATTGAATACCCAATCTCAAACTTTAATTGAGATTTCGCCTTTTTCTTTAACTCAGTAATCTTAACTGTATGATTCTCAGAAATTTCATCTTTGATGTAGTATGCAGGAAAGTTGCGTGTAACCCTTCTACTCGTAGTTGACTTTATGCATCTATGCTTGGGGATGTATTTTTTCACTTTGAAATCACCAGTACTTCCTTCCTTGCTAGCAAAGCATATCCATGGGCAATTAGGAAAACAACATTTTGCTCTAACCCTATCTTTTTCATTCCTTACAGAATTTATGTTAACCCCTCTAGCTATTGAATATTTACTCACTGCAAACCTAAATTCCTCTGCATCTTTGAATACAAGACAAACAAAAAATGCAGGTACCATAACTGACGGATTATATATGACTTTCTTTGATTTCTTCCTCCTAATTGTATTATTACCTTCACCATCTGTGTCTTTTTTATAACTATCAAATGTATACTCATCATAGTACTCTTCATCAGTTCCTACATCTTCATCAGTTCCTACATCTTCAGGAGTTCCATTACTGTCTGCTGCTCTACTAGCAGGCACATCTTCCTCAACTGGTGCATTTTCCTCAGCTTCATCCTCAATATTATTCTCTGCTTCAGCTTTTTTTTTTTGCCACTTAAATTTTCTTCTTAGCTCTAGCCATTATTAACTCATCATCATCTTTTTCTGTACTTGAGTTATTCTTTCCATCAATTACAAAATCTTCAATTTCATCATCATTCACTTCAGATTCCTACATTGCAGGTTCATCAACTACAGGTTTCTCAACTATTGGTTGATGGACCTCACCCGCTACATCAATAAAATGAATAACATCTAATTCAACTGCATCATCAATCCCATGCTCACAATACATGTCTAAGTTATCTCCATCCCTCATGGTATTTAACATTTCAATCATCCCACTATCATCATAAAAGAACTTCAAATCAGTAGCTAAACTACCTCCAGGTTTAAGCCAAAAGAGCCTCGGAGTTTTACCATATCCCAACAGACGAACCATATCAACTATCCTAAAGTATTGCAATTTATTTATTTCATATACTGGAAATAATTCAACATCTCCATTAACATACCTTAACGCTGGGTCCCTAACAAATCTTCCTCCGTGATGTATTCTCATATTGACTAATATATCCATTCTGAGCTCTTCAAAATTTGCTTGAACAATTGCTTCTTTTTGCCCCTTACACATTTGATCAAAAAGTAGATAGCCGAATCAATTTTTTTCTAGGTTAAATTGACCAAAAAAACAAAGCTCCCACGAATCACATTGTTGAGCATTTTGTTTTCAGCGTTATCTATGGTTTTACAGAGAAGAAGAACATTGCGTTATTTTTTTTTAAGGTTGCAGACGTTATAATTGATTGGTTTTTTTTTAATAAGCACGTGTCTGGTGTCTTTGTGCTTTTGGCACCATTTTTACCTACTTAGCTAATATTGTAATTGATTTCTAAATAAAATAATGTTAAAGATGGGACTTTCCTTCCCGAATTAGTGCTTGAAAGACGCGCAATTTAAGAGACCAATTTTGGGGTCATTTAACCGTTTTTGCCAAGTTGCTGTTTAAATCAGCCAAAAAGTTAAAATCTGAGGTTTTTGGCCGGTGCTTCCAAGTACAGGGGACAAATTGAACTTTTACTCTATCCTTTTCTTTTGTTTTATTTACTTGTTTGATGGTTATTTATCAAGGTTTTTTTTTTTCTAAAAATTTGATTTGAACTTGTTTATGTTCGAGTTTATAACTTTTTTGAATTTGGATTGGTCCAAAATTGTAACTTTTGAATTTTGTTTTTAGAACTTCGTTGAGTATCTTGGTTTTTTTAATTAATACAGATATGGTAAAAGCAAATTTCTTGAGCCCACGAGTAGAAGTAGGAATATTATTTTCCACGAGTAGTTTAAGTGACAAAATATGTAGACATCTAGTTGAGGAGACCAGGGTTCGAACCCTCACCCCCCTTTCTCTCTCTCTTATGGCTTTAAGAATTTAACCATTTGTACTAATTGTTCCAAAAAAAGAAGAAATAGAAATATTAACATAATCTTTATCTTCATTTTATAATTCTAATACTATCATCATAACATTATTAATTATTAAATCAATATCAATTTCATTATCATCTATAAAATCTAAACACCCATAATATACATTTAAATAATCATTTAAGCTATATATTTTATATCAGGGATAAAAAACACATGCAATTAAATTAATTAATGGAATAAATTTAAAATAATTTAATCATTTTAATTTCATTAATAAAATTAATTCTGCTAAAACAATATCATTTTCATGTTCTTATAATGCACCAACAATATTAATGCATCCAATTAATAATAAATGAGATATAGGATAATAAACACCACTTAAAACATATGTTGCATTATTAAAAATTTTTAAAATATCTGAAAGTTTAGTGCAGACTTCCCAATTTTGTGGATATAAATTTATTTGTTACACATTATTGAAAATAAATGTGCATAATAAATACCTATATCCATACGACTTGTTTTGTAATTTATAACTTGAATTCCAACAAGTTGGAACATCTCTTGGAATTTTTTTTTATTTTTACAATTTTTTTTGATAAAAATCTTCCTCATAATTTCATAACTTGTGAATGTGTTCATAATAATGAACTTGCTTTTTTAATAGGAGATAAGAGCACATCCAAAAATCTTAAACCGTTTTGTACACATAAATTTAAAACATGACATGTACATTTAATATAAAAAAATTTACTTTCAATATTAGATTGACAAAGAATTTAAGATCATTAATTGATGCAATATTTACAGCCACAATATCAAAGAAAAATTGAAAAATTATTTTTACTAATCCGCACTATTGTAAAATATTTTTAATCATTCTAAAAATATTATCGGTGTTATATATGCCAATCATCACAAACTCTAAATGCAATAATTTTATTTTTATAATAACCATTTAATATCAATCCAATTGTGAGCGACCGGATCAAGCCTTCTTTCTCTTGTGGAAAGGCTTTTTTTGTGCTTTTTCCAATTCCGAGGGACATGGCAACTTTACCTAACGGGTCATCCGTTCCGTTTGCGAGATAGGGACAAATGATTGGCCTCGGGGGGATGCGAGACGCTTTGTGTTTGGAGTTGCAACCTGGTTTTTAGAAAATCAGGAAAAGATGAAAGGGACGACATCAGATCACTCCATCTCCAGGAGAGATTCTGAGCCCAGGAGATCTCATCTACTTTTTGGCTATTTCTCATTATAATACTCAATATGTGGCTACCGCACACCCTAGTTTTGGTATGACAGTTGGTATATTACACATTCATACAAGCATAGGATAATAATAGAAGATAAAAGAAATTTAACATGATTATTTACAAGGCTTTCCTAGTAAATACATTTAAGAGAGAAAAAAGGTACGAAAATCTAATTCTAGTCCTGATCTAGAAAACACTTGTAAGATAGAGGTTAACACAACTATGTACAATTCCATCTATTCATCCACTCGGATAGTAGATAAACACAAAAAAATGATTAATACATCATGAATGATTAAACAGATACACGTAGTTCAAGTTCATGCAGGAATTATTATAAAGCATTTCTAAATGATAAGATAAACAATAAATAATGATGATTGCATCATTGGACCACGATATTGTAGCTTTATCTTAGATAAGTAAGTTTTCATGTTTATTAAATGCATATTGATGCAAAATCATAGTTTATTATGAGCATAATAGAGTAGAAATTATTCAATCAGCATGCAAATTGCCAGTCTCATCACATAGATCATAATAATTTCTTAACTATTGGTGATGATGAAATAAAATGCGGAATAATGAAATAAATGTGAAAAAATGATTATTTGGTCCTCAGATTCAACTGAGCTCATTTTATGTTTTTGAAGCTTTAGATTCATTGGATTTTCAAGCTGTCCTCATCGAGAGACTGAAAATGATGTGTGTAATGCAAATTCATATACCTTTGAAGTGTGCTTTGACAAAGATGAGGGTGGGTTTGGTTCAAAAGCGGTATAAAAAATCCTATAAAAATGCAGTGGGTGAGCCAAAAGTGTGTAAATTGAGACTCCTGATTCTTCAATTTGATAGTGTTTCGGTGTACGTAGTCCCCCCCCCCCCCCCCCCCTTAAAAATGGGAGGTAGAGAACCCTTTTTATAGTTAAAAGTGTAAAAACATACGTGAACATGCATCCCAAGGCAAGTGTGCATGCTTTTGCACGTATGCACGTATACTGGAGCACATGATCATGCCTCTAGTGCACATGATGCGTGATCACGTGCTTGGGGCGCGTGATCAAGCGTCATTGGGAGTGTCATGCGGCCTTCCCAGGCTCCGATCGTGCTATTTTGGGGGTATTTTTTGTGGTTTTTAGACGTCCCAGACGCATTTCCAATGTTCATTTTTTCAAAATTGGTTCCAGTTTCACATATAAGCACAGTGTGTTTAGGTGTGGTCATGCGCTATAATTTTGCTCACGTGCTACTTCTCGGGATTACGTGCACTATTCTAGGGTCACTTCTTGAGGTTTTTAGGGCTTTTGGACATGTTTTTGATGTCTGTTTCATCAAAATCAACTTTTAATTTTCACGAAGTTGAACTCTGGTCTTATAAGATGAACACCTATCTGGTGAGTTGCACGTTTTGAGTGATGGTAGCTTGAAATGAGCTACTTATCATTCCGATAATTCTTAATTCACAAAATTGGGGTACAACTTAATGATTTGGTAGCCGATTTTGCTCAGTTTAGGCTTTTTAGACTCATGACATGCTCTAGACACTTGTAATATTCGGAGAGATGTTTTTATCATTGGACCTTCTTGGGGACAGTAAAAATTCGATGTATGATAGTTGCTCCCTGCTTCACGTGTGTTGTATAGTCTTCTAATACTAATGTCAATACACGTCAAGCAATGTAGAGATCCGAAAATAATTTTGGGGAGAGGTACTTACCTAGTGGTGCTCTATTTAGTCTTTTGACGTCAGGCCCATCATTGTTAATGTTGTTTCGTTTGGTTGGAGAAGTCATCGCCTGTTTGTGTGTGGTTTTGCAACCTCCTCAGGTGAGGCGAGATAATACTCTTGGAAATGCTGCTATAACCTATTTAGGTGCCAAGCAAGTGCTACTATAACCTATTGAGGTGTTAAAAAGATGCTGATATAACCTATTAAGGTATTGTGAGCAAATAAAAATGCTACTATAACCTACTGAGGTGTCAAGTGAAAGTGCTACTGTAACCTATTGAGGTGTCAAGCAAATGGAGATGCTACTAAGCAGATGAACATGCTACTATAACCTACTAAGGTGTCAAGCAATGGAAATTCTATTATAACCTATTGAGGTGTTAACCAATGAAAGAGCTATTAAGCAGATGAACATGCTACTATAACCTACTGAGGTGTCAAGTAATGAAAATGCTATTATAACCTATTGAGGTGTCAAGTAATGGAGATGCTACTAAGTAGATGAACATGCTATTATAACCTATTAAGGTGTCAAGCAATAAAAATGCTATTATAACCTACTGAGGTGTCAAGCAATGGAGATGCTACTAAGTAGATGAACATGCTACTATAACCTACTGAGGTGTCAAGCAATGGAAATGCTATTATAACCTACTAAGGTGTCAAGCAATGAAAGAGCTACTAAGCAGATGAACATGCTACTGTAACCTACTAAGGTGTCAAGCAAGTGAAAGTGCTACTATAACCTACTGAGGTGTCAAGCAATGAAAGAGCTACCAAATAAATGAACATGCTACTATAACATACTGAGGTGTCAAGCAATGAAAGAGCTACCAAATAGATGAACATACTATTATAACCTACTGAGGTGTCAAGCAATGAAAATGCTATTATAACCTACTGAGGTGTCAAGCAATGGAGATGCTACTAAGTATATGAACATGCTACTATAACCTATTGAGGTGTCAAGCAAGTGAAAGTGTTACTATAACCTACTGAGGTGTCAAGCAATGAAAGAGCTACTAAGCAGATGAACATAATACTATAACCTACTGAGGTGTCAAGCCATGAAAATGCTACTAAGCTGATAAAATGCTACTAAGCTGGTGAAAATGCTTCTAAGTAGATAAAAATGCTTCTAAGCAGATGAAATGCTGCTAAGCAGTGAAATACTTCGAAGCAGATAAAACGCTTCTAAGCAGATAAAATGCTTCTAAGTGGTGAAATGCTACTGAGCAGTGAAAATGCTATTAAGTAGATGGAAATGCTATTGAGCAAATCAAAATGCTACAAAGCGGTCGAAAAAATGCTATTAAGCAGTGAAAATGCTACTAAGCAAAAGAGATGCTATTAAGCAAGTGAAAAATGCTATTGAAAAGTGATGATGCAGTAATGATACAATGATGATGTAATTATTTGTCGTGTTTCGAGCATGATTTTGTGATGTGACAATGTGATAATTGTAGATGCGATATGCTTATCTCGTATGTTCTTCATCTTTCTCTTTTGATGAATAATGATATGACTTTCTAAGACAGTGATGTCAAATACAGTGTCCTAAAACACACAATGCTCATGTTTATGAAATTTGTGCTTGTTCTTTATGCATTTTTTTGTAAACTGCAAGTTTGGAACCCTAGGAGTGCGTGTACCGGGGTCTCAGTGTGTGCGTTTGTGAGTTTCGGAGCGCATGAGGGCCGAAAGAGGACATGATCAAGCGCTAGGCACATGGTCACACACTCCGAGGTACGTCCAGCCTCTTTAAATTGCCCTCATTTTTGAGTTCAGAGTGGTTTTTTACATTTTTTTTACCTTTTATGAGCTCTCTTTGAGTTTTTAGAGTGTTTTTCTTCTGTTTTCTTCTTCTATTGTTGTTTTGTTGCTCCATGCATTGCAAAATTATGGTCTTCCCTCCTATTCCTGATGTTTTTAGTGACTTCAGCAGTGTGAATACTACTTTTTCTTTTAACGACTTTGTTTTAGAGGATGTGGCGGCTTTTTGGATAGACTGGCGCAGGGACTTCTTTTGCTGCTGGAGTTACAGAGGCTGTTAGGACCAGTGGTGGAGCCTCTTCTCGTCCATCTCAACTTTCTCGAGGAGATCTTATTCCTGTTGTCTATAGCCTGGAGACCCATGCTTGGACTATTCATCACCTTCCGGTTAGTTCACTTACTTGGTCATTGTTCATCCCTTATTGTGATAGCTCCTATTATAGTTTTAGTTTTTAGCTTTTGCTATTTGCTTTCTTAGCACTCATCGCAGTTCTAGTTGTCTGCCGTAACACTTACTATGTTTTGCTCTGGTTGTAGCTCTTACTACTTGTTTTCAGTACTCACTGTCTGTATAGCTTTAGCACTTGCTGTCTGTGTAGCTCTAGTTTTCTACCTTAGCACTTGTTGTATGTATAGCTCTAGCTGTCTGATTTTAGTACTTGCTATTTATGTAGCTCTAGATGTCTAATTTTAGCCCTTGCTGTCTGTGTAGCTTTAGCTGCCTAATTTTAGCACTTGCTATGTGTGTAGCTCTAGCTGTTTGATTTTAGATCTTACTGTCTGATGTTTGCACTTATTGTCTGATTTTAGCTCTTATTGTCTTATTTTAGCACTTGCTGTCTGTGTAACTCTAGCTGTCTGATTTTAGCACTTGCTGTCTGTATAGCTCTAGCTGTATGATTTTAGCACTTGCTGTTTGTGTAGCTCTAGCTATCTAATTTTAGCTTTTGCTGTTTGTGTAGCTTTGGCTATCTGATTTTAGCTCTTGCTGTCTGTCTAGCTCTAACTGTCTAATTTTAGCACTTGCTGTATGTGTAGCTCTAGCTGTCTAATTTTAGCACTTGCTATTTGTGTAGCTCTGGCCATCTAATTTTAGCTCTTGCTGTTTGTGTAGCTCTAGCTGTCTGATTTCAGCACTTGCTATCTGTGTAACTTTAACTGTCTAATTTTAGCACTTGCTGTTTGTGTAGCTCTGGCTGTATGATTTTAGCTCTTGCTATCTGTGTAGCTTTAGCTATGTGATTTTAACACTTGCTATCTGTGTAGCTCTAGCTGCTAATTTTAGCACTTGCTATTTGTGTAGCTCTGGCTATCTGATTTTAGCTCTTGTTGTATGTGTAGCTCTAGCTGTTTGATTTTAGCACTTGCTATTTATGTAGCTCTAGCTGTCTGATTTTAGCACTTGCTATCTGTGTAGCTCTAGCTATCTAATTTTAGCACTTACAATTTGTGTAGCTCTGTTTGTCTGATTTTAGCTCTTGATGTCTGTGTAGCTTCAGCTATTTTTATTCCTGCAAAAATGATGAAAAGAGATGTTTTAATATCTTATGAATGTTATAACTAATTTACCTGTTGGTTTCAGTCTTCTGGGCCTGTCATTCAGCTGCCTGGTAGCTTTAATAAGGTTAGCTCGTATTATCAGGGCCTTCCATTGCATATGAAGTAGATGCTCGTCGGGAAGGGTTTTGATGGCATTATTTCTGCTCTTACGTATGACTCATATATGTTGAGTCAGGCCACGATGTGTGCTTTTATTAAGCTATGGATGGATACTACCCACACATTCCATTTGCCTTTTGGGGAGATGACTATCATTCCGCTTGATTTTACAGCCATTACTGGGCTGAGTTTTTTTGGGGAGCCTATCCCTTTCAACAGTGAGGCATATAGCTATGTCATCGTGAGAAGCATATCGCTAAAGGATTTATTTGGTGTTACTAATATGTCAAGTTTAGTTGCTTTTCTTTGATCTGGTATACACAGCTTGTGGACAAAGTTAGGTTGGAGTATGATACGGGTCACGTTAACTCAGAGCAGTTGGCCTAGTGTTTCTTGTTCTACCTTTTTAGTGTTGTTATCTTTCTGAATGCCTCTGGCACCGGCTTCTTACAGTTGTTACCTGTTATGAGGAACTTAAGGGATCTGTCGAAGTATAGTTAGGGCACAACCGCTTTTGCTCACATGTATTCTAGCCTGGATGCATCATGTAGAGGAGGCTCGCGGATTTGTAGCTGCTTGTTTATGCTGGAAGTGAGTGTGGTCTCTTACTTTTGGATTGTTTCATCTTTGATTATTCTATTTTCTTTCTTCCTTATAGGGTTAAGCTTACGAGTTTGGGGTGCTTCCTCATCCCACTGTTGAGTGCTTGCCTAAGAGTGGCTTTCCACATCTTCCATGATGGATCAGGAAGACTTCTGGTTTGATCGAGAGTCATGCAGAGGTGAGGGTTTTGTTGAGTAGGTTAGTCCATAGTTAGGTATGGTGCATTTTGATTTTGCTCTCTCATTCTTTGACAACCTTTTGCTTATATGTTTCTTAGGTAGATTTGTCCCTGCTGGTAGATGGAGCGACATAACTGGTCGATTGAGATGGGAGTGGCTTGGTGCTTGACACAAAGGAGGGTCTTACTATCCGGCCTCATTGACAAGGTGTGGTACCTGGGTGAGTGGGTGTATCACTGGTGGGATGGACCATTCATGAGGAGAGTTCCTGTTGCTCCTCCTAGAGACTTATTTTGGGGTTGAAAGCTTGTTGGAGAGGAGCTCGACGGAGTTGAGAGAGGGTATCTTTTGAGGATTTCTTAGAGGGAGCTCATTTTTCTTACATGATGACTCTGGTGCCACAGTTTATTGATATTATGGCCAATGAATTTGTTCCTCCTTCACCTCCTTAGGCAGATCCTTCACAGCCTTTGGGTTCTAGAGCTGGGACTTCGCAAGCATCTCAAGGTTGCTCTGCTTCTAGGGTAGCATCTTTTGATCTGGTATGCTTATGAGCTGTGTGTCCTATTCTATTTTCATATAAGCAAGTAACAAACTTTATTAGTTTTAAACAATAAATGACATGAGTTATGAGAGTTTACCTGCAACATTCTGGTCATTATTGAAGGAGATCAGATTCTTCTCGTTTTGATAAGGAGAGTGGCCCTAGGATTGAGGGGACGACACATGCCAGTGGTGTAGGATCTAGTGGTACCATTCTTAGTGATTTTATGAGTGCGGGACCTCTGATGTTGTACGGGTTATCAGTTACAAGAGCGGCATGACGTTTCTCTTTGCCTAGTGCGAGTACACCACTGTCGGATGTAGTGCCTACAGACACTACTCATGTTAGTCTCTTGACTTTGCGAGGAATTTTTCTTTCCTTAATTTGTACATTATCTAATTTCTTTTGCTTTGCAGGTGCCTGTTTCCACTACTCAGTCTTTGTATTTTGCTACGATTAGCGCACAAGAGTATGTCATGGAGTTCACTAGTGCGCAGAGCATACTGCCTTCTTCTTTTATTGATTTATATCTATTTTATGCAAATGCATGAGATGTGATCCATGATGTTTATTTAATGCAGAGTGAGTATATTCACGCTAGTCATGAGTGGGAGAGGGAGTAAGTGTCTTTTCATGAGCAAATTAATCAACTGCATGTGCAACTGGTGGCTTTTCATATGGATGCAAAGGATGCGGTGCCTAGCTCGGGTGATAGGGATGCTTGAGTAGATTCAACTCTTGTTCTTAATAGCAGCCATAGCAGATGTAGTTTTTTTTAGGAGGCTAGGTATAGACCTTTGGCTATGGTTGTTCGGTGTTGTATTATTTTCCTGAGGTTATGGACTCTGGGTGTTATATCTAGTCATATGTTTGTATTATGTACTGATGACTGATGTTATTATACTCTGGATTGACTGACTTGTACGTTCCTAATTATGAAATTTGGTTCATGTAACTGTGACTATTCTGTTTGATTATTCTGCTTCGTCTACCTTTTTAATTTATTTTATTTTTTCCTCTTTTACATAGGGCATCTCTTTTAAGAGCTCTTCGCACCTATCTGGGTATGTTTTTTCTTTTTCGTCTTTTGCCTAGGGTATCTCTTTTTAGAGCTCTTCGCACCTAGCTTAGCTTTTTTTTTTTTTAGGTTCGACGATAGTGGTTAGTAATCTAGAGGAGAAATAATGAAACAGGTAAGAACTACAAGCATGTAATGAAAATATGCAAAGTATACTTAGCATATTCGATGAATTCAGAAGATAATGATGTATTGCATTTTCTCAAGTGTAGTTACATGACTTGACAGGCATTCACATATTTACTGAAGACATTTAAAAAGAGCACAGTTGCATTTATGTAAATTTTGAATTGACAATACCCGTGTCCTTAGTCAGCCTTTTAGGTTTTCTAACTAAGTATTTTCTCTCGCCTCCCTATCTTTTGCCTAGGCTGCACTTTTGGGTTTTCAACCTAGTGGGAAATCCTTTAATTGTTGCCTGAGCTGCCTTTTTTCAGTTTTCAACACAGGAGGGTGGTTTTTTAATATTTGCTTTAGACATAGTACTTCTTTAAGCAGTATGTGTTGGTAGGCTCAGAGAACTCATTTCCTTCAGATTCCATTAGCTTGACGGTTCCTTTTGATAGAACAGTTTTGACCAGATATGGGCCTTCCCAGTTTGGCTTGAACTTCCCTATAGGGTCTTAGACATTCTGTTTGGCCTACTTTAGCACCCAATCTCCTGCTTTCACACTCTTGTGTTTAAATTTTTTATTGAAGGCCCCAGTCAGTCGAGCTTGATATAGCTGCATATGATACAGTGCTTTGAGTCTTTAATTATCCAAAGTAGTGAGGATGTCATTCCTTTTCTAAGCCTATTGTGCTTCAGGCAGTTCAGATTCAATTTCTACTTATAATAATTT
>CATIWM010300947.1:0-20611 GCA_949671775.1 Mallotus repandus
TTCCATATTTTTCTCTCACCTTGAATATATATATATATATATATATATATATATATATATATATATATATATATATACTCTGTTTGTAGATAAAAATATTTTTTCAAATGCAAGTACACCAGAAATTCATGTCTTTTCCAAAAAAAAAAAATGAACCTTTCATATCAAGTTCCTATTATTTTTCAATATTCCTCTTTATGCATAAAAAATAATCTATATATAGATGAAGAGAGTGCAATTAATTAAGACCTCAATTAGTAAACTTATACTACAGTTAGGTATTAGAAATTTATTTCATAGTTGAAACAACATTCATGCAAGATTGCTTGTTAATTGTTATATTATTGAAAGATATTACCTGAGAAGAAAATACTTGTATTTTTTTCTGCTTACATGCGGAGGAAGAAGGAATTATAATTTGGTCTTTCTATGGTTCAAAAAAGCAGCAAGTACTTCAAAAATTCATTTTCATTTCTATACCACTAGGATTAGTAGTATATGTACATTTTTTTGAAAGATTCATTGAATCCAAATGTTTAAGTTATGGGTGAAATTCCAAATAATTTAAATATATATTTTTAACATGTTTTTATACAAACAAGCATAAGCCCATTTTTATTAATTTTAATAAATAAAATATATAACATGGCCATGATAAATCAAATTTTAAATTTCAGAATAAATGAAAATGTTAAACCAAAACTAATTCTCTTATTAATTTATTTAGTTCTACTCTTTGTTTACAACACAAACACTATATATATAATTTCAATATATATAAAAACACATGTTTTCATGTGGTATCAAAATCTTAATGGCATCAAATACAAACACTCAAGTAATTCCTATCACCTGTTCCTCTTTACCATCATCAATCTCAATACAACTGAATTTTTCTATCAAACTTAACTTAAGAAATTACCTAGCATGGAAAATACAATTGCTTCCTCTTCTCAACTCTCAAGATCTTATCAGTTTCATTGATGGATTAACTCTATCACCTCCCCAAACAGTTCGAAGCCCTACCAATTCAACAAATCTCATTCCCAATCCTGCCTATCAAATTTAGTTTAAAAAGGATAAACTACTTCTTTCATGGATATTATCTTCTATCTCTAAGGAGATTTTTCCTTATGTCACAAATGTAACTTCTGCCTTGTCAGCTTGGCAAACTCTTGCTCACACTTTAGTGCAATCGCTTAAAACTATAAACTCCAACCCAACGTACAACTCAAAGAGCTAAAACAACATGATCTCCTAGTCACACAATACTTACTCAAAGCTAAGTCCTTTGTTAATCAACTAGCAACTGCTAGCAGGTCTCTCTCCACTACTGAATTCAATGCCATAATCTTTTGTAATATTCGATCTAAGTTTCAAGTTGTTTTCACTACTCTAAATATGCAACATGCTCTAAATATGCAACCAGAGCTTGTCACCTTTGATATATATATATATATATATATATATATATATTGTATTAATTTCAATATATATAAAAACACAAGTTTTTATGTGGTATTAGAGTCTCAATGGCATCAAATACAAACACTCAAGTAATTCCTATCACCTCTTCCTCTTTACCATCATCAACCTCAATACAACTGAATTTTTCTATCAAACTTAACTTAAGAAATTACCTAGCATGGAAAATACAATTGCTTCCTCTTCTTAACTCTTAAGATCTTATTGGTTTCATTGATGGATCAACTCTATCACCTCCTCAAACAATTCAAAGCCCTACCAATTCAACAAATCTCATTCCCAATCATGCCTATAGAATTTGGTTTAAAAAGGATAAACTACTTCTTTCATGGATATTATCTTCTATCTCTAAAGAGATTTTTCCTTATGTCACAAATGTAACTTCTGCCTTTTCAGTTTGGCAAACTCTTGCTAACACTTTGGTGCAATCGCTCAAAACTGTAAACTCCATCCCAACATACAACTCAAAGAGCTGAAACAATATGATCTCTCAGTCACACAATACTTACTCAAAGCTAAGCCCTTTGTTAATCAACTAGCAGCTGCTGGCAGGTCTCTCTCCACTGCTGAATTCAATGCCATAATCTTTCGCAACCTTCGATCTAAGTTTCAAGTTATTTTCACTGCTCTAAATATGCAACCAGAGCTTGTCACCTTTGATAAGCTTCACAGCCATCTAGCAACCCATGAAATACTTCTAAAAATTCATCAAAAGTCACCTTTTGCCCATGTTACTTGTCCCTCTTCAACTACATTAACACCACCGCTGCTATTAACTCCACCATTGTCTACCATTCCTACCTTATTAAATTTTCACACTCGCAGCAGTGCACCTTGACCTTGGTAACAGTGACAATAAGTCAGAGGTCAAAATGCAGGCTATCAAATTTGTGGTCTTTTCAATTATTAAGCAAATACTTGCTGCCAAAGATATCAATAATTTAACAATCATATAGGATCAACTCCTTAACAATTTCATCCCTAGGCCAACATTACTAATTATTGGCCTTTTGCTTCTTCACCAACCATACAACCTTAGGTCGTTGATACCGATGCTACCTCTCATATCACATCGGACCTTGGCGCATTGCACTTGCCTTAACCTTTTAATGACACTGATAAGCTCTATATTGGCAATGGCTAGAGCTTGCCTATACAAAATACTGGTACCTTCTCTATTCCCGCCTGTACTCGTTCTTTTTCTATACCAAACACACTTCATGTTCCTCAAATTATAAAACCATTAGTTTCGGTTCAAAAATTCATTGCCGATAACCATTGTTTCTTTGAATTTTGGCCTTTATTCTTTTTAATTAAGGATTAAACAATAAGGAAAGAACTACTTTGAGGAGCACTTAACCATGGCTTGTATCAATTCCCTTCTCAGATAGCTCTCTTGATCGAGGAGGCTCCTTTATCACTTTGGCATGCCCGCTTTGGGCACCTGACGCTGAGTGTTCAAGTGAAGGTTGAGGTTTGCGCATGGCTGTCTGGCGAGAGCAAAATTTCAGAACATCAGGTCACACCGTCGCGTGACCTAATAACATTTTAAAGTTGCAAAAATTCTTTTATTTTTGGTTATTTGGAATATTATTTTATTTCCTATTATACCCATATTATGCCTAGGGTATAAATAGATATTTTAGGGTTTGCTTTGGGGACTTTTATCAATTATTCAATTTATTAATAAAGTTTGAAAGCTTTTTCTTTATTTGTTCTCTGGATTGAGAATTGGTCTTTGGATTGAGACATTTTATTCTTGTCAATCAATCACGTGTTGATTGATCGTGCTACACACTGCATTATGTGGTATCAAAGCGAGTTTCTCTCAATTGATGGCTAATACCGGTGCTAGTGGTGGCAACCAATCCCAAGATGGTAATCAAGGATTGTAGGCTGTTTGGAAAGCAATCGAAGAGTAGCGACAGTCAACCTAAAACATGACGTGATAATTGGAAGCACTTCAAACCCAATTGCAAGCATTTATGAGGGTTGTTGGGCAAAGGAACAAGAATAATGATGAAGAACAAGGCAAAGGAGTTGGCCCCATTAGACCCATTATTAATCATATCCTTAATGTACAAAATCAAAGAATGCCAGCCACGGGAATTAATGACACTTCAGATGAGGAGGCCAACTTTGGTGAAATTGTACTTCCATATGGTAGACAAAGAGGTAAAAGACAGTGGCAACCAAATTACAAAGGCGATGATGAATACAAACTAAAGGTAGATATCCATAACTTTAATAGTGATTTTGATATTAAAGGATTTTTAGATTGGTTGACTGAGGTGGACAGGTTCTTTGAATATACTGAGTTGCCCGAAGATAGGAAGGTTAAATTTGTTGCTTATAGGTTAAAAGGGGGATTATTAGTATGGTGGGATAGATTAAGAGAGACAAGGATGAGAGAGGGTCGTGGTCTGGTTCAAACTTGGCTTACAATGAAATAATTATTATGAGGTAGATTTTTACCTTTGGACTATAAACAATATATTTTTTATGCTTATCAAAGGTGTACACATGGTAGTAGAAGTGTGAATGAATATACTATTGAATTCTTGAGATTGACAGAGAGGAATCAACTATCAGAAAGTGAGAACCAATAAGCGGTGAGATATCTGAGTGGATTGAAGTAGAATATTAGAGGAAAAATTAGGGTGCAAATGGTTTTCAATGTGTAAGAGGCCAGGAATTTAGCCATGAAAGCTGAGTTACTCATTCAGGAGCAAACTCGTAGTACTAATTACAGAAGATATGGAGGCGTAGATAATAAGGCTGCAAACGATAAGGGAAGAGCACCTTTGACTATATCTAATACTATAGAGATTGCCAATGTGGGTGTAGGAAAAGGGAAAGGAGTAACAGCAGAAGGAGGTAAGGGTAATACTTCTATGCTTACCAACAATAATTATGTGTGGTGAGAAAACTCATGTTATCTCCAAAGTACAGTGATAATACTCAACGCCATATGCTTTTTCACACTAGGTGTACTGTGCAAGGGAGTTTGTGTGATCTTATTATTGATGGTGGTAGTTAGGAGAACATCATAAGTAAGGATGTCATGGAGAAGATACAATTAGTGTCGGAAACTCATCCTAACCCATACACTATTGGGTAGATTAAAGAAGTTGGTGGTATTCGGGTGAGTGAATGTTGTAAGGTGTCATTCTCTATTGATAATTATAATAATGAGGTGTATTATGATGTGGTGGATATGGATGCTTGCCATGTTTTGTTTAGGCATCCTTGGCAGTGTGATGTGGATGTTAGACACTCTGGTAGGAGTAACGTGTATCAGTTAGAAAAGGATGGGGTGAGATATACATTGTTGCCTTTTACTAGGAAGAACCAACCTAAGGCTTTAAAAGCGGAGGGAAGGAACTTTCTAACGATTGTGCATGGCCCATCTTCCTTTATAGGTGAGTGTAAGGAGACCCGAGAAGTGCATTTAATGGTGGTTAAAGGAGAGGCAAAAAGTAATGAACTAGTTGGGAATCAGGTTCCAGTGGAGGTGCAAACTTTGTTGGAAGAGTTTGATGATGTTATTCCTGAGGATTTGCCTACGTGGTTACCTCTAATGCGGAACATAAAACACCATATAGATTTGATTCTAGGTGGTTCTCTTCCTAACCTACCTCATTATAGGATGAGTCCCAAGGAGAATGAAATTTTAAGGGAGAAGGTAGAAGAATTGCTAAACAAGGGCATATTCAGGCTAGAATGAGCCCATGTGCAGTTCCAGCTTTGTTGACGCCTAAGAAAGATGGGAGTTGGTGGATATGTGTTGACAGTAAGGTGATCAATAAAATTATCATTGGGTATAGGTTTCCTATTCCAAGGTTAGATGATATGTTTGATTAGTTGAGTAGAGCAATTGTGTTTAGTAAGATTGACTTGAGGAGTAACTATCATTAGACCAAAATTTGTCCAAGTAATGAGTGGAAAATGACATTCAAGACGAGAGATGGACTTTATAAATAGTTAATCATGCCTTTTGGGCTAGCCAATGCTCCAAGTACTTTCATGCAGCTTATGAATCAGGTACTATAACCTTTCTTGGGTAAATTTGCAGTTCTTTATTTTGATGACATTTTGATAATAAATCGAGGGAGAAGTATATTGGACACCTTAGGGAAGTGTTCAAGGTGTTGAGGGAATATAAATTGTATGCAAACTTGAAAAAATGTGTTTTCATGAGAGATAGTTTATTGTTTTTTGGCTATGTGGTAAGTAGTGAGGGGATTAAAGTAGATGAAGAGAAAGTGAAGGCTATTAAGGAATGGCCTACCCCAAAGAATGTGAGTGATGTAAGGAGCTTCAATGGCATAGCAACATTTTATAAGAGGTTCATTAAGCATTTCAGTAGCATTGTAGCACCTATTACTGAATGTTTGAAGAAGGGGAGGTTCCATTGGGGTGAGGAGCAAGAGAGTAGCTTTGCTTTGATTAAAGAAAAATTGAGCATAACACCGTTTTTAGCATTACTAGATTTTGAGAAATTGTTTGAGATAGAGTGTAATGCTAATGGAGTTGGTGTAGGGGTTGTTTTATCCCAAGAGAAGAGGCTGGTAGCTTTCTTTAGTGAGAAGTTGTGTAAAGCTAGATGCAAATGGGCTACCTATGACAAAGAATTTTATATTGTTGTGAGGGCTTTGAAAACTTGGGAGCATTATCTCATAGCCAAGGAGTTTATTCTTTATACTGATCATCAGGCTTTAAAGTATTTAAGCACGCAGAAGCATATTAGGAGTGATATGCATGCTAGGTGGTCAGCTTATATAGAGAAATTTTCATATAAACTTGTTCATAAGTCAGGGCAGTAAAATAGGGTGGCGGATGCCTTAAGTCGATGAGTGGCTTTGATGAAACTTTGAGTTAGGAGATAGTAGGTTTTGAGACATTGAAGGAATTGTATGCAGATGATGATGATTTCAAACAGATATAAGCTTGTTGTGTGAATAAGCAGCCATATGATGACTTTATATTGGTGATGGTTTTCTCATGAAGAGTGGGTAGCTTTGTCTTTCTTGCACTTCTCTTCGTGAGAAGGTCATTAGAGACTTGCATGGTGGTGGTTTAGGGGGATATCTTAGAAGAGATAAGACTGTTGAAGCTGTGAGGGAAAGGTACTATTGGCCTAGATTGACAAGGGATATAATTAATATTGTGTCTAGGTGCTATGTATGTTAAAGGGCGAAGGGCCAGACACAAAACACAGAGTTATACATGCCATTACATGTTCTTAATGCTATATGGGAGAATTTTTCTATGGACTTTATGTTGGGTTTACCGCGAACTCAACGAGGTATGGATTCTATATTTTTTGTGGTTGACAGGTTCTCCAAGATGGTGCATTTTTTACCATGTAAAAAGACTGCAGATGCATCTTCTACAGCTAAACTATTCTTTAAGGAGGTTGTGAGATTGCATGGGGTGCCAAAGACCATTTCATTTGATCATGACACTAAGTTCCTTAGTCACTTTTGGATGACTCTTTGGAGGCTATTTGATTCATCATTGAACTTCAGTAGTACAACACATCCACAGAATGATAGGCAGATGGAGGTGGTTAATAAGACTTTGAGTAATCTTATTCAGAGTATTTGCATGGATAGACCAAAGCAATGGGACTTTGCCATAGCACAAGCGGATTTTACCTATAACAACATCGTTCATAGTGCCATAGGTACATCTCCATTTTCCATTGTATACATGAAGTGCCCTAATCATGCTTTGGATTTAGTGAAGCTTCCAAAGGTACATGGTCTTAGTGTAGTAGCTGGTGATTTGGCAAAGCAAGTTCAAGAGGTACAAACAGATGTCAAGAACAAGTTAGAGAAGGCAAATGCAAAGTATAAGATAGAGGCAAACAAACATAGGCGGTTCAAGGTGTTTGATGTTGAAGATTAAGTGATGGTGTTCATTAGCAAGGCTAGAATACAAGGTGGTCATAGCAAGCTTCAACAAAGAAAGTAAGGGCCGTACAAGATTGTTAGAAAGATCAACGATAATGCTTATATAATTGACTTGCCAAGTTGGATGGGGATTTCGAAGACCTTCAATGTTGTTGATCTTACTTTGTTCCAAGTAGATGTGAGCCTTGGATATCCAGAAAATAACTCGAGGGAAAGTTCTTTACAGGTGGAGGTGATTGACGCAGAGCGTTCAAATAAAGGTTGAGGTCTGCGCATGGCTGTATGCCTTTTCTGCACGGCCGTACGACAAGAGCAAAATTTCAGAACGTCAGGTCACATGGCTGTGCGTAATTCGCATATGGCCGCGACTTGACAACATTTTAAAGTTTTAAAAATTATTTTATTTTTGGTTGTTGGAATATTATTTTATTTCTTATTATACCCATATTATGCCTAGGGTATAAATAGATATTTTAGGGTTTATTTTGGGGACTTTTATTAATTATTCAATTTATTAATAAATTTTAAAAGGTTTTGCTGTATTTATTCTCTAGATTGAGAATTGGTCTCTGGATTGAAACATTTTATTCTTGTCAATCAATCACGTGTTGATTGATCGCACTACACGTTGCGTCAACACCAATTTTCAAAGACAACTCAACAGATTATTGCTGCTAAATCTTCCTTTTTTGAAGTCTTGTAATAATGAACTTTATAGCTCTTGTTTACTTAGAAAATCTACTAAATTTTCCTTATCACCCGTGGAACATCACAATAAACACCCATTTGATTTAATATACTATGATGTTTAGGGACCATCATCGACTGTGTCTAATCTTGGCTTTTGATATTTCATTATTTTTGTTAATGATTTAACCAGATTTACATGAATATATTCATGAAAAATAAAAGTGATGTTCGTGATATTTTCATCAATTTTATTAGTTTCATTGAAAGGCAATTCTCTACTTCTGTTAAAGCTTTGCAATCTGACTATTTCGGTGAATATCAAGGCATTGATTCCTTTCTCTAATAAAAAGGCATTAAACATAACATTGTTTGCCCTCACACACATGAACAAAATAGAGTTTTTGAATGCAAAATCTGTCATCTAATTGAGACCAGGCTCACATTAATGGCTCATTGTGCTCTTCCTTTTTGATTTTGACCTTACTCTTTTGACATAGCAGTGAGCTTAATTTATGGACTTCCAACACCAACACTACAGAATCAATGTCCTAATTTTAAGTTGTTTAGTTCTTCTTTGTCCTATGCTCATCTAAAGGTCTTTGGTTGCCCATTCTACCCTTTGCTTCGGCCTTATAACGACCATGAATTTTCTTATCGATCAAAGGAATGTATATATCTTTGTCTCGTCACTCAACACAAAGGTCATTGTTGTCTTGCTCTAAACATAGGGCACATTTACATTGCTCGGCATGCCCATTTTATTGAAACTCAATTTCCATACAAACAACAAAAACCTTCATCCATCTCCACTCCCACACTAGCAAATGTAGTAGACACTCTCATTGGTTACAAATTCACTCTGATCTTCAAAATTCAAGTACCTTATCCTTATCTACTTCAACCTCTTCTACGTCTTCTCCATCTCTATCCTCTTTTGCCAACTCCACCTTATTCCCAACTTCACAAACTTCTAATACCTCACCATCGACCTCATCCTTATCTTTACCATCCATATTGAATTTAGTTATTGAAATGACCAAATAAAATCCTTATCACTTATCATAAAGTCACCCTACTACATCTTTGTAATAAACATCTCTACCTTGAACTCACCTCATGAACCTTCATCCTTCAATGCTCCAAAAACACAGAGCTCTTCTCACTACCACATCTTAACCACATGAAATTGAACCAACAAATTTCACTACAGTGAATCAATAGCCAAAGGGGAGAGATGCAATGCAAGATGAGCTCGATGCTCTCATCTAAACTCAAACCCGATAGCTTGTCCCTAGACCACCAAATCAAAATGTCATTGGCAACAAGTGGGTTTTTCGCATCATAAGGAATCTAGATAATACCATCTCCCGTTATAAGGCCAGATTGGTTGCCAAAAGTCACTATTAATAAAGTGGTGTGGACTTTAATGGCACATTCAGTCCAATTGTCAAAGCCATAACCATTCGCCTAATTTTGTCCATACAGCAATGGCCTCTACATCAAATAGATGTCTCTGATGCTTTTCTATATGGTTTCTTAGAGGAAACTGTTTATATAGACCAACCCTAAGGATTCATCGATCCCATTCATCTAGACACGTAGTCTTTTTCATCGCTCTCTTTATGGCCTGCGTCAGGCTCTAAGAGCATGGTATCATCACCTGTAAACATTTCTTCAAACACATAATTTCAAAAGTTGAGTTAATCAATCTCTATTTATTCTTCATAAACAATTTGGTGTAGTTCTGTTACTAGTTTATGCGATGACATAGTCCTCACTGGATCTTTATCAACATTGATCTTTAAAATTATTGTTGCTCTCAAATCAGAATTTCCAATCAAAGATGTTGGGAACCTTCACTACTTCCTTGGTGTTCATGTTAACATCATTATACATGGAATTACTATCAATCAATCCAAATATATAAATGATCTTCTTGTTCAAGTTGGACTTTAAAACGCCTAAAGCTGCTTAACACTAATGGCGACCTCTCCAATACTTACCAAAGCCACTAGTAATTCTTAACTTGTTAGCACATTTCAGTATGCAACTTTAACACACCCTGATATCCATTAATATTCTCTGTCAATAAACTTTGCCAATTTATGCATTGTCCAACAAAACTTCATTGGCTTGCCTTTAAACGCTTGCTCCGCTATCTCAACCATACCATCCATCACTCATTATTCTTCGATCATCATGCTTCCACCTAACTTCAATGCTTCACAAATAGTGATTGGTGAGGTTGTTCAGATGGTCGGTGCTCCACTAATGGCTATACAATCTATCTTGGCAATAACATTGTTTCTTGGTGTGCCAAAAAGCAACAACCAATTGCTCGATCATCTTCAGAAAGCGAGTATAAAGCTATCGCCAATGCCACATCTAAACTTTTCAGCATCAAACATTTACTCTCTAAGTTCGGCATTACTTCTCCGTCACGAGCTGTTCGTTGGTGTCACAATGTCAATGCCATATATATGACCTCAAATCCTATTTTTCATGCTAGAACAAAGCACATCGAACTAGATTACCACTTTATCCGTGGACAAGTTCTTCTTAATACAATTCACGTTCGATTTTTCTTTAGCAAAGATCAATAGCTGATATCATCACTAAACCACTAGTTGTTCTACCATTCGAGCATTTTGCCTCCAAACTCCAACTACTTTCGTCCTCACATCCATTAGTTTGCAGGGAGTGTTAAAGCAACACTAATTCTGTTATTAATTTGTTTAGTTCTAGTCTTTGTTTACAACATAAACACTTCTAATGTTCATTATATATATTTTGTATATTTTGTGCTAATTTCAATATATACAAAAACACAAGCTTTCACAAATATTTCATATCTCAAGCAAGGTAGTGGATGATCTTTTAATTTTTTTTTTTTTGAAAATTAATGTATGGTCATCTAATATTAGTCTTGATTAATTATGTAATGTATATCGATTAATAATGTTTTTTGAAAATTGTGATACGTACAAAAAATATAAATGAGTAATTAATTTAATAATCTTATTAAATTAATATGCTAAAAAAATGAAGTTATGAAGATAGATTTCCCTTCCTAGGATGACGGATATAAAGGGTTGGACTCAAATTGTGTACATCACACTGTTTTCAATTTTTTTTAATAATCTTTTTATAAGTTTTTTTCATAATTATTTTCAAGAATCATAGTTTGAACAAAATATTATTTTAAAAATTTACCTACATTCAAAATCTCATACCTAATGTATATATATATATATATATATATTGTGACTCATATATTAATTAGGTATTTACGAATTCAGTTATAAAATGCAATGCATCAAAATTGATCAAAATTTTTCTAGAATATATATTTGGAATTTTTTTTTATTAAAATTATGATTTCAGGAACATAAATCCTATTTTTAAAGAAATTTTAAAAAATAAAATAGGTCCTTAAACACAGTGCTAAACATATAATAACCTTAGGTCATCTTTAATTATCTTGCTCCATAGTCATGCATTTAGAATAAAACAACCATATGTAACCCAAAAAAAAAAAAAAGATACAAGTAGCCTTCAACTAATTTTATCCATGATGTTAATCATTGTAACTTTGAATCTCTTATCCCAAGTAAGGCATGCTTATAGCCTTCTTTGCTTGTTCTCTTTCTGATAAAACAAAATCAACAACTGCTGCATATGCTATGAATTTTCTCATGGGGAGCTGGAGTGTTGATCAGAGAATATTTTCTACTCATGCACATCATATATATATATATATATCTCAAACATTTATAGTAGTACAAGTAATTAAGTAAAAACCTCTTCATCAACTTCCATCCCTTCTCTTCATTTCTCAAATATGCAAATTCCAATGTCACAATCAGAGCTTGAACTTAAAAACCCATTAAACTTGTTCCTTTCTTCTTCATCATCTCTGCTGCTCTGCAATAACAACAATTGCATGTCTGAATTATTTTCTGCTACCCCAAAGCTTGATACTGCATCATGACCATCATATCTATCTTCTTGACTTAACTGGGAGGCAACAAATTTGTCAAGGGCTCTCCAATCAGTTACTTTCTTATTATTCATGTTGTTGTTGCTGCTGCATCCTTTAGCATGCTCCTCTTCTTCGTTGTTATTGTTGTTACTGTTATTGTTATTGTCTGATATCAAAGATACTGAGCTCGGCCTCTTTATTAATGGAAGTGATGGGCTCTCTAACTGAGGAAGCTGTACAAAACTATCAGCATGCATAAAACTTAAGTTATCTGCTTCTATCTCTTGCTTACACAAGAAATTCTGTGCCAAGAAATTCTGGGGCTGCCTTGTTATATACTCTATCGGATCCACAACTGAGCTAACGACACTCGATTCATCATAGAAATAGCTCGAATCCCACCCTTCAATGCCCTTGTTTTGCCCAGTAGATCGTTTCTTGAATGCTCGGCAAACTACCCATCCCTCCTCCTGAAACAATTTTACCAAAAGTTTATAAGAGAACGTCATAAGCTAAATATAAGTGGAAGATTTTTACCCAAACTTGGAGTACCACACCTAACGGTTAGATTTCATGACACACACTTTTAATATTTTATATTTGATCAACAAAAATAAGAAAGGTATACATATATATATATAACCATTGGGTGTAATATGTTAGGAATGGGCATATGTTCTTTTATTTTTACTCTTTCTATCATTAAATTTATTTCTATTTTGTTTTTATTTTTTAAAGAACTAAAAGAAGGGTGAAACTTCTTTTGGTAGGTGTTTTCTCTTTTTGTTTGGTAAAGATGTGTACAAGTTTAATTTATTGGGATGGAGTCAAAGATAATTGATAAAATAAAGAGGAGAACTGGAATATTTCTTTTGACAAAATGAACAAAAAGAGAGAGAGAGACAGCCCCATACCAGAAAAAGGAATTGGAACAGGAAAGCTAATTCATGTGCTTTGAAATGACTAATAACTTTTGACTTAGAGATGGGTGGAAGTCATTTCACTAAACAAACAAATGAATAGTGGAATTTGAAACAACAAATGAATAGTGGGTCAATGCATGGAAAGGAACATATGTATAAATGTATACCTACATGTAAATATTGCTTTGTAGCTCATAATTTGAAAAGAATCCAATTCCATTGAGGATATGGATTGTGCTCATTTGATGCATGCCATGAAGAATTTATCATCAAGAGCTAATTATCTTGTCCCTTAGCGATAAATATGGATAAAGAATAGACATAGAGAAATAGAAGGGATAGGCAAGTTGTTACTTTTAGAACTTTTCCTACAAGAACTGATAGCAATGGATTCCTAACAAACTTCTTTTGATAGCCTCCTCTTAGCTATACACAGAAAAGAAAAAGGAAAAAGAAAGTTCCCCATGTTTAGGTCAAAGCTTCTCAACATGTTGGAAGACTACGACGGTGACGATCATATGTTTTCTTCTTTAGTGTAATATATCTCAATCTTTTTAAGATTGTTAGAAGAGGGAGTGATTAATAACAAAATAAATAATTAAGTATGATGATTATTAGTTTAATTCTTGCCTGAGGAGGACCATTTTCATCGGATTCGAGCCTGTATTCGTGCATGATCCAGTCAGATTTCTGGCCATTTGGAGCTCTTCCTTTGTAGAACACAAGGGTTTTCCTCATGCCAATGAGTTTTGTTTTATCATACACTGCTTTATCTCTTCCCGTCGCCTTCCAAAATCCGGCCATTGTAGCTCTGTTAGTCCTCGTCCCAGTTGGGTACTTCTTGTCTTTATGGCTAAAGAAATACCATTCATTCTGCTCTTCGTATCCGATCCGGCATCTTTCTGTCCATTACATTAAG
Source organism: Mallotus repandus (assembly GCA_949671775.1). Lineage (NCBI taxonomy): Eukaryota > Viridiplantae > Streptophyta > Magnoliopsida > Malpighiales > Euphorbiaceae > Mallotus > Mallotus repandus. The sequence continues at coordinate 13,918 of CATIWM010300947.1, forward strand.
AGAAAGTTCATTAATCATATGAATATCATACATAGCGGCATATACACTGCTGTGCTGAAAATTAAGAAGCGAAATGATAAAAACTTCTTTTCTGACATTAAAGTTACATTAAAAGTTCGTAGGTTGATATATAATTAAGTTCGAGCTAAACAGAACCTAAATTAAGAAACTGATGAAATAGTGCAACCTTGTACCTATGCACTGTTTATTCAATAATACCCAAGAATTAAAAACCCTAATGTGAACGATCTGAGCTGAAACATATTATTTTTACTTTTCGGTGATCTATACATAACCCTAGTTAACAAGATCACAAAGGAAAAAATAATAATAAAAAGAAGAGCTAAAAGGGTATGTAATGTATACCTTGCAGATCCCATGGTTCAATCCTGTAAAGATCAATATCTCTAATAACATCAAGATCAATCTTTTGGGAAGCAACCTTTTTTCTTAGGTAATACCCAACAAGTTCCTCATCCGTTGGATGAAACCTGAATCCAGGTGGGACAGACGATTCCATCGACTCCATCATAACAGCTGGTACTGCATCAAATTCAACACCATACCATCACTATAGCTAAGCTCTTATAACCTAGCTCTTTTTAACACACACATCATCTTTGAATCATAACAGCGAAAATGTGAATGAATATTTATGAATAAAAAAGAAAACCCAAGAAGAAAAAAAAAGAAAAAAAGAAAAAAATTCAAAAAAAAAGGAATAATGGAGTACCCTCCAAACAAAAAGGTGACAAGTGCTATCAAGAATAATCATCAACTCATTTGGTGGAGAGCAACACTCACTCTCTACTTATCCTAGAAATGAAAATTAAGCGCGTGTTATATAAAGAAACAAGAAAACATATATAAGTACACTGTTGATCATCAAGAAAAGAAAAAAAAATTATTAAAAGATTGAATCATGAGAGTTTGTAATTTGTGATAAAAACCAAGAACAAGTTGGAGCTTAGCCCTCTATATTTATGCAAATCTCAAGGAACGGACAACTAGAGGTTTGTGCTAATGATGTTGTCTTGTGTTGGTGAATGGTAGAAATGATGCATTAAGAACGGGGTTTCCATTATGAGATGCTATATATATATATATATATATAATTAAATTAATGTTTTGTAATTAATTATACTATATTTTATTTTAAATAATATAATTTCACACAACAACTAACGCATCAACCCAAAAAAAATATTTAAAAAGAAAAGAAAAATAACTTTTTGGAAACTAATTATATCTATACTAAAAATGCTATAAAACAGCTAGAAGAAAAGAAACATAGAGGTATTGAAGAAATGGAAATTGTGAAGAGTGTAGAAAATAGATTAGTAGCCATTAGTGAGTGTGTTTTATATTCATATATAGGTTTAGAAAGAAGAAGAAGATGAAGAAGAAGAAGAAGAAGAAGATAATGATGATTGAAGATGACGTTATCACAAAAATTTAGCATGCGTTTCTTGAAAAAGAAAATATTATTGTTTTTTTTTTTTTGGCTTGCTTGCTTTTTTGTGGGGATTTCTATTGGATCAAAGAAAAAAGACTGCAACGAGAACTGAGAGATGGATAACACTAAAAAGAGAAAAGAAAAGCACTCTTAAGGCATTTGCAGTCTCTATGTCTCATTGCTGAAACTGGGTCTGACCATCTTGTCTCTTTGTCGAGAATTTCCATGGCAACAAACTGGTCCAAGCTACCTCTCTTCTCTTGCTTTCTTTCTAATTACTTTTCTTTGATACAATGGAAAATCAAGGGAAAAAATGCAGAGAGCCAAAAGAAAAAAACAGTAAAAAGAATGTTTGTTTATGGTGATGACTCTTTATCGTATAATTTGTATCAAGAAATCAGTAAACGTTCAATGTCAAATATATAGACAGATACAGTCAATATTAATTGGGTGAGATTTTCTTGTCAAGGTGTTAGCGACTTGGTGCTTTTCTTTGTGAAAGAGGGAGATGAAATTAAGTAGTGATGACTCTTTGAACGTATGCGAATGGTGAATATTGGTGATTATGAGTTTGAAGGTTTACCTATTATGTTATAACAAAATAAATCAATTATCTTTTAACAAAATTTTCGGTCTTCTTCAGGTGTTTGTTATATATATATATAAATATATATATAATACATAATGCTGAAAATTAAGTGCACTTTCACAAAAATGGAAAGGATGTGCCACCATTGATTCTCTTGAAGAATGTGGTGATCAACCAAGAGGAAAGAAAACAAATCAAGATTCTGAAAGAAACCCTTTTCAATTTTAAGAATTTGCACTTCAGAGAGATTAGGGGGCAGCAGAAAATCGTTCAGTCTCTGAACTTCAAAAAAAAAAAAGGATGAAGAGGTAGAAAAGAAAAAGAAAGCTAATTAAGTACAGATTATTGTCTCTAAAGTTAATTAGAAATTCCAAACTTTTCATGCAAATTTAGCTTAAGATAGTTACCTGAGAAAGTTGGAGTTGGAGTTGAAGTTGAAGTGAGTATAGGTAATAGGTAGTAGATAGGTAAAGACAGAAAAAGAAATGAAGAAGAAGAAGAAGAAGAAGAAGACGATGATGATGAAGACAAAAGGAATTGAAGAAGAAAAATTCCGTTGGAAGAGGCAGCCGGGAGAGAATATAAAAGAAGAAGAAGAAGAAGAAAGAAGGGACCGCTCAATTGCGCATGGGTTGATAGTTGTCCCCATTCCCTTACGTCACTCCCTTCTCTTCTCTTCATTTTCTCTCCTGTTTATGATTTTCGCGATAATTTAAACTCTTGGCTCCCAATCGTTACTATTCTGTTTTTAACTCATTTATGATGTGAAGGTTAGAATAGAAGCTCTCAAGTTCCAACTTTCCTATCGACCAATAGGAATCTCTCCTCTACATCTTCTATCATTTTTTTTTTTTCTCAACCCTCACCCTCTACTTTTTTTTTTTTTCTTTAAACTACTAGTATCTAATTTATTAAATTTTAATTAATTCGATTCGATTTGAATAAAATAATAAAAATAAAAAATATCTTTTAATAATTAATTTAACATAATTATATACACCTCAAATTGAATATGAAATATTTTCTAAACGAGAACAAAACTTTACCAGCTAATTTTAAAAGTTGTTGCATCTTTTATTCAAAGATATATGTGATGTACAAATTAGAGGTTGGTTTAGTGTTGTAAACTTTTACTAAATTTTTATGTGAGAACATTTTTTAAGGAAAGGTTTTGTAGTTAAATTTTGATCTGGTCAATTATGAAGTATGAGCTTAAGGTTATTCTCGTATCTAATATGATGTGGAAATTTCTCATAATTTTACTAAACAAATAAAAATAAAATATCTAATAATATATACCAAAAATTATAATTAAACATAATAATTATTATATTAATGAGTATTGTAATACATTGACAAAAACATTATTTTTAAGATGCGTGATTATAAACATAAATCTTCTTTGGATAACATAGTTACAACTTTCAATCCTTAAACGTTTTGATAATTATTTTCTTTGTTTCTAATTTTTGAATTGGTTGGACTCTTATGGCAATTAGATAATAAAAAAAAAGATAAAAATTCAAATTCTTAAAATTAGATTTTCCATATATATATATATATATATATATATAGAGAGAGAGAGAGAGAGAGAGAGAGAGAGAGAGGAGAAAAGAAATGGGCTTAAGAAAAAATGTTTCTGGCTTCATATACGAAGATATATATATATAGCTGCATTCTTCAGTATATTATTTATGGAGCTAAAATATAAGACACAAATATATAATGAAATTTTAATCCATAGAAGAGATAATTAAGACACCGTAACTAACATTTGAGCTTTATATCTTGTATAATCATAATTAATACTAGAAAGGAAGATGCAAAAGTCCATTTAATTAGACTTTATTGGCATTCCTATTTTATTTAAAATTAAAATTTTGAGGTATTTATACAAATAAATTTTATTCAATTAGTTTCACATTATAAAAGCATTATTTTACTTTGTGAATAGTAAAGTCATATAATCTTATCATTAATAAATTGAACAATATAAGGCAGCTCTCCCCTATATTAAACTGACGACAATAAAAATTAAACTTTACATCTCATGATATTCTTATTAAAGAGTTACCACTTGAACATAAACATTATTTGATTAGCTTTTGTTTTATGTACTCTAAAAGAAAAATCTTAGCTCATCGATTATTCCTTGTAAGTAATAAAAAGCCAATTTGACGAGAGAAAAGTTTTCTTTATACATAAAAGTAAAGTTAATATTTGAATAAAAAAATAATTCTATTTTACAATTATTTTATTTTTACTTTTTGCTTTGAAAGTGAAATTTTGCATATTCATTGACAAGAGTTTTTTTAAAAAAATTTCTTACCATGTTTCCCTTTATTTTACCATATTAATTGTGCTACTCTCTTAAATATTTAAAAAATCGTATTTTTCGTTTTTAATATTATACTATTTATTCTTTTATAAATATTTCTGTTAAAGTATCATTGACTGTAAAATAATATTTATAGTATTCATTAAAATATTTTGAGATAATTATTATTTAATGCTTCTATTCTATCATATATCATGCTACTGACCGTTTGGAATTTAAACACTGTATTCTTTTTTTTTTTCCTTTGTTTATTGCATTATTATACTTTATTGTCAATTTTTTTATTAAAATTATAAATATTATAATTTAACATATACGTAAAAATATTTTAAAAATTAAGAGGATTTAATTAATACTTAATTAAAATTAATATTAGATATTTTATATTTTATTAAAAGGCACAGTAATCATTCAATAATTAACAAATGATAATTTTGACATAAATTCTAATAAAAATTAATAAGTAGTATAATTATAAAAAATATTATTTTTAAATTTTAAAGGAAAATAATATAATATAATATAGTACAATATAATATAATCTACAAATAGTAACTACTCCTACATTAAAGGTGATTTTAGTCATTTTTGGCTACTTAATAATAAAAAAAAATAAATTACATTTTCACCCTCAAAAATTGACCGAATTCGTATTACTCCTCTTGTTTGTAAATCAAAATTTTTTATATCGCAGTTTTTATTTCATTAATATTTTAGTTTTTCAATAGGATTTTAGTGAATTTTTTATACTTAAAGACCCTTGATCCTTGTACTTTATAAAGACAGAAATAGTTTAATCTCTCTATCTAAATACTATAACAAAATTCACTCTCTGAAAATTTTTAAGTATTTAAAATTTAAAATTTCAATAATAATTAAATTTTTAACGCTAATATATACATCTATCAATATATTAAATAATAAATTTTCATCAATTGCATTTTGTATTAACTTTTTTGCACTTAGTTTAATTAATTTTCTTTTTAATAACTTTAAAAATTACAATTTCTGAAATCAAATACAAAAATTTTGAATAATTTAATTATTTCTATATTATCCGAAATTAATTTAAGATACTTTTCATATAGATCCAAGTTCAAATTAACTTTACAGAAAATAAACTACTCATATTAATTGATAAAAGGGCAAATAAAATGTTCTACCTCAAACCTTATCGTCATTATCTCACGAGTTAGGAGACACACGTTTCACTTTCACTTTTCGTTTTCAAACTTTCTGACACACCTGCCACGCTGTCACCTGTCGCCACGTGTTGCCGCTAAACGCACTTCGACCGCCCGTATAAGTCGAGCTATTAATCTACCCCACCCGCGCCACTTGCGGCTCACATGGCTTCTTATCCGGCTTACTAGCTTTTACATGGAAAATTACCCAAACCAAACAACTTAAAAAATTTGACTACCAAATCTAAGCGTGTAAATGAGGCCAACCTTATTTGACATAATTTGACTTTAATCGAGCTCAATTTATTTTATTATTTATTACTCAATGATTTTTTTTTTCGAACAATATTCGATTCAATGATATTTATACGTAAAAAATTACAATTTTAATCTAATGATACATTTAATATTTATTATATATTATCTTTAATATCAAATTATTAATATATTAAATTTATGAGTTAGTTTATGAGTTTATTCATGGATTTTATGAGTAAAATTTTATATAATTTAGACTTAATTCATTAGTTAAATGAGTCCATAATTAAGATTTTTATAATGTTGCAAAAGTAAATTGTCCATAATTCTATATTTTATTGTACGGAGAGGTGCAATCGAGTCAAATTGACACACTGTTAAATTTAAGTTCGAATTGACTCTCAAATTCGGAGCTTAAAACTCACACAAACTCTTTTTTTGAAGTTCGAATTCAACTTGATTAAATAATTTTTATATTCAAACTCAACTATATGTCTGTTTGTTTCATTAAAAATGAGGGAGAAAATAACATCAGAATAAATGATTCAGATTCTTAATATTTGATTGACTCAAAATTCAAATTGGAATAAGAATGAGATTCCCCCTCATCAATGAGAATCATCATTCCCCTTGTATTATTATACTATGCATGAATTAAGGGGAATATAACGGAAAAAGAAGGAAATATGAGGGAAATTAGATTTTGTATTATTTGACAATTAAAAGTTAATAGAGAGAGAAGAGAATTAAAGGGGAATTATTCTCCTTATTTAATGTGAAATTGATTACACCTCAAATTAGGGTATAAAATATTTCAACTCCAAAATACATTGTAATTTTTAAGTTCTATTTCATTTTTAAACAATTCT
>CATIWM010300950.1:0-10082 GCA_949671775.1 Mallotus repandus
GTTACGCCTCGAATGCATTTTTTATGTGCTTTTTCATGGATTGGTTGCCTTAGGGTTAGATGGATGTTCAATTAGGGTTTAATGAAATTGCATGTAATTAGGGAATAAGATAGTAATTCATAAAATAATTCTAAATGAACATGAGACTAAAAGAAGTTGGTATTCCGCATCAAGAACTCCTAGTTGTGGTGCTAGCTTGTATTAGAGAATCGAGTTACCACCACCTTCGATTTGTCCCAGCTATCACCCTGGGTGGCGACTCCTCATCTCCACACCATGTCTTTGTGACAGTGGTTAGTATGTTCCCTAGAGCCTTGAGCTTAAACAGTGTCGTAGTTGTAATAAACTTGGGTGCGCGCTAAACCCCGCTGTCTACACTTCTTCATTCTATCCTACCAATAAAGATCCTTTATGCTATAGTGCATCTTAGCAGTGCCTGAATGTACACTATAGGCTGGATAGTGAGCTTCTTCTAGGATGCCTTCTCTTAAATTATCCACATCAGGAATACACAATCTTCCACTGATCCATAAAACACCTTTATCATCAAGGTTAAAATCAGTGAATTTCCCTTCATAAATCCTCTCCACAAGCTCTACCATAATAGGATCTCAGCTCTGAGCTGCCTTGATCCTATCCCTCAGCACTGATCTGATTCTGAATTAAGCTAGAAATCCACCTGATCTGCTTATATTCATCATCAATCTTTGATCCACCAACTTATATAATGCTTGAATCAAATGTCTTCTCTCCATACTAATATGAGCACGACTACCTGAGAACTTTTTACTTAAGGCATCTACTACCACATTAGCCTTACCTGGATGGTACAGGATATCACAGTCATAATCCTTCAAAAGGTCCAACCATCTTCTTTGCCTTAAGTTCATATCTCTCTGGTGGAAGATATACTTCAAACTCTTGTGATAAGTGAAAATCTCACAAGTCACCCCGTACACATAATACCTCCAAATCTTGAGAGCAAAGATCACTGCAGCCATCTTTAGGTCATGAGTAGGATAATTATGTTCATGCTTCTTGATTTATTTGGAAGCATAAGCTACTACCCTATCATTCTGCATCAATACACAACCTAGGCCAACCCTAGAAGCATCACAATATACAGTGAACTTGTCTTTTCCATTAGGCAAAGTCAACACTGGAGCTGTGGTCAACTTCTCCTTCAGTAGCTAAAAATTATTCTCACAAGCCTCTAACCACACAAACTTCACATTCTTCTTAGTAAAATGGGTCATAGGTGCTATAATTCTTAAGAAATCCTAAGCAAATCTCCTATAGTACCTGCCAAACCCAAGAAACTTCGAATCTTAGTGACTAATGTTGGTCTAGGCCACTCAGATACTGCCTCTATCTTCTGTGGATCAACTTGAATACCATCATTAGACACTACATGCCCAAGGAATGCTACACTCTCCAACTAGAAATCACACTTCGAGAATTTAGCATAAAGCTGATGTTCTCTCAATGTCTATAGTATTGTTCTCAAGTGATATACGTGCTCTTCCATACTCTTCGAATACACCAGTATATCATCAATGAACACCACTACAAACTAATCCATAAATGGTCTAAACACCATGTTCATCAAATCTATGAAAGCAGCTGGTGCATTGGTTAACCCGAAGGACATCACCAGAAACTCATAGTGGCCATATCTAGTACGGAATGCCATTTTAAGATTGTCGACTTTACTAATCTGTAACTGATGATAGCTCGACCTCAAGTCGAACTTGGAGAAGAACTGTGCACCCTGAAGTTGATCAAACAAATCATCTATCCTCGAAAGAGGATACTTGTTCTTAACTGTCACCTTGTTCAACTCTCTGTAATCAATGCACAATCTAAGTGTATCATCATTCTTCTTCATAAACAGGACTGGTGCACCCTAAGGAGAAACACTGGGTCTAATAAAACCCTTATCCAACAACTCTTGCAACTGCTCCTTTAACTCTTTCAACTCAGCAGGAGCCATCCTATAAGGCGACTTAGAGATATGAGTTGTGTCTGGAACCACATTAATGCAAAATTCTATCTCCCTGTGAGGTGGTAAACCTGGTAACTCATCAGGAAAGACATTCAAAAACTCACATGCTACTAGAACATCTGAGATTGATGTCTTCTCCACTGTAGTATCTTTGACTAATGCTAAGTATCCCTGACATCCTTTTCTCAATATCTTTCTAGCTGTGATGGCGGAGATAAGATTTTAAGGTGCAAAACTCTTGTCACCCACAAACTTAAATTCTTCATCATTCAAAATTCTAAAAATCACCTTTTTACTCCGATAATCAACAGTGGCGTAGTGCTCAGAAAACCAATCCATTCTAAGGATTACATCAAAATCCATCACATCCAACAATAGCAAGTCTAAAGATAGTTCTCTACCTTCAACCAACACAGGACACCTAGGCAGCACAACTTTGGTGTTCAATGAATCACTTAGAGGTGTGGCAACTGATAAAGGAATTGCCATCCTCGCAGCTTGTCAACCCGACTTTGACGCAAAAACAGGGGACACGAAAGAATGAGTAGCACCCGGATCAAGCAAGACTCTAACATCAAAGAAATATACTATGAGTGTACCTGCAACAACAGTATTGGATGCCGAAGCATCCTGCTGGGTGAGAGTGAAGACTCTGGCTTGTCCTCTGCCTCCCTATTGGCTGGTGTAAGCCTGAACAAAGCCTGTGGCACTACCTCTGCTTCCTTTGCCTCACCCCTGCTGGGCCATAAACTATGAAGTACTCTGATACTGAGTTGGCAATGGCTGATAGGGAGCTGGAGCTGCACTGGCAATGGAATGCTGCAGAAACTGCTGAAAACCTAAGTAAAGACACGCTCTGGCAAAATGTCCTGTCTGTCCACATCAGAAACATGCCCCTGGAGCCATATAATATGGTCCCTGATTGACTCTCCCATATGTCTGGCAAGCACTGGCTGCAGATCATGTGCTGCCATATCTCGAACTCTATCCACTGTTGCTGCTGGTAGCACCATAATCAAATCTGACTGGTCTGCAAGCTCCACTATGGCCATGTCTACTGCTCCTGTGAACTCTTTGCTGAGGTCTCTGGCCCTGCTGAGCAAATCCTCTTTGCTGACTATTGGAGCCAATCTGAAATGTAGTGTACTGAATACTCTGAGGTCCTCCTACCTAAATACCTCCCATCTGATAATAATCAGGCATAATTCCTTACCTGATCAGTCTTAGCTCTATCTCCTTGGCCAACTCTATCATTGACTTAACTGTCAAGCCTGTCGTAGGCATCCCAACAAACACAGAACCTAATCCAATAAAGTATGTAGTGACTGCGAAATACTGATCTCTCATCAAGTCCTCTGCATACCGACCTAGTCTCAGGAACTCTTTAGTGTACTGCTCTACTGACCTATCACCTCTGAAAATATTCATCAGCCGAAGTTTGTAACTCATCCGCATCAGCTCTGGACAGAAATGTCTCATGAACCGCTCTCTGAACTGAGCCTAAGTAAATGTCATCATATGAGGCTGGATAACCTGAATGAACCAATCCAGTGCCGACCCCTCAACTGATAACTCGACGATCAGTATCATCTGATAATTAGTGTGTGCATTCCGAGTTCTCGATTCGATCGCATGGAGAAAATCCAACGGATCTGAAGTCCCGTCAAATGATATCCTACTAACTCTGGTGTAAAATAATATTGCCTCTAGGTTTGACATGTCGTGTTGAAGTAGAGGCTGCATCTGTCGGACCGCCTGAGGTACAGTTGCTGCACCCTGCTGAACTCTTAGTGCATAGGTAGCTTCATCATATTCCTAGTCTACAGCTTCTTCCTCTTGCAGCTCTCTCTGACTATGGCGACCTGCCGCTCCCCGAGGTCTATCTCTACCTCTACCCCTACGCCTAACTAGCGGCTCAGGGTTTTGAGCCTCATCCTAATAAGACTCACCATCATCAACCTCAATAACTGGTGGAGCAACTCATACTGTCCTTCTCATTCTGAAAAGAACATAAACAAACACAATTCAGACAAAAACAAACATCCTAACGGTTACGTAGAAATCTAAAAGCAAAGAAGACTTTCAAAGACATAATTGAACCTAATTGCTGCAGTGGTTTCAAAGAAAACTCAACTCCACTAATCTAGGTCCACAATACTAAACCTAGACTCTGATACCAACTTTGTCACGACTCAAACCCGGGGGTCATGACAGGCACTAGGGAACGAGAATTCACATGAATATGGAACCCGTAGCAAGCCTTAAACATAATTTACACATCAAACATAATTATAAAAATACTTCAGAATTAAAACTTTTAATAACATAAAGAAATCTCCATAATTAATATATCAATAAAATATTTTACAAACATTCAAATACACAAACTCAATCACTACTAATAAAACGTAGTACAACTGATACGTACTACTACTGCAGTGTATATAAATACAAGAAAGTTCAGATTAAAAATTTACATAAGTTAGCCGGGAAAGAAATAGTCTGACAAAGAGTACTACTAGGAGAGGTCTGACGAGAACAATAGTGAAAAAAAGAATTAAGGGGGTCAGACCTCATTAAGTGAATTATTATTATATACATACATGCAACGTAAGCACACAAACAACCAAGCATCAATATAATATTTATATATATTTATATTTATTTACATGCATTCATACAGATGCTTAAAATTACATTTCATGTCAAACGAATAAATACAGAAAGATTTAGGTGGAGGATCGGAGCAAAACCTTAAAATCTTTGCAACCTCAATCATTGAACCTCACTAGCCAATAGGCTCTCTTAAATACCAAAAAAAATATTTCATTTTTCAAATTGATAGTGGACTGGCCCTGAGACACTAAGTCAACCGAGCTATAGCAGTCACACTTCTCAATAACACCTCCATAATCCAGATAATCCATATTTCAAATCATAAATTCCACAATATCAATCAAATATCAAACCTATCATTCTAACGTACTGGTGCGCATAAAGTCCTAGTATAGCCAAGTAGGTAGCACGTTCTACGACTATCCTCCAAAATATTTTATTCAAAATAAATAAATAAAATCATATTAAATATGAAAAGCATCCAAATTACGAACATAAAATTTGCATTTAAATATGTATATGAAATCACATATATGTGCATATATGATAATGATAATAATAATTAATAAATAAATAAAATTTGATGCAAACTAATAAATTAAATTCGTATCATCAAAATATGGATGCTAACAATGATTTCTATATGTCATGCATACATATAATAATAACTCACAGTTTGAGTGTGCTTATTGCCTAATCGAGAACCCACATCACCCAAAATCTCGAGTTGGGTCCCAAACTACACTTATTGCCTAACCGAGAACCAACACAATCCACAATCAATAAAATAATATAAATTCCATTATTAAAATATATTTTCTTCAAATTTTGCAATTAAATATTATTAATTACAAATAATTATTTAAATTGTTCAAATATATAATAAAAATAACCAAACACTCATTTAAGCTTAAAAATAATAGATAAAATTATTATTCATATATTATTTTTTTGGAATTTATTAATAATTAGCTAAAAATAGGAAATAATTCATACAAATTATTTTAATACTATTTATTACTCAAAAACTATCCAAACATAATAATTAACAATAATTTCAACTAAAACATAAAAATTAATAATTTTTCCAAAAATTCATTTTTCACATAAACATTCAAAAATTTATTATAAAAATTCTACACATAATTTCAATAAACTTCCTTAACAAAGTTTGCTCAACATACATCAAAGAATTTATTAAAAAAATAAATTTTCCCGATCTCGGAACAGTAACTCCAAGCCTCAGAATAGTGAAATTTCGAAAATAATTTTAGAAATTAAATCTAAATACATTTTTGGAAAGCTTATAACCTCAATTTCATTAATCTAAACTCAATTTAACATGAATCAACCTAATTTAACTCAAAATTGATTAATTAACAAAAATAGGTAAATTGAGATTCATCTAAAATTGAAGTCGAATCGAGCTCGGATCGGACGAATCGAGGGAGGAAAAATGAAGCCCACTCCGAGATGAAGAGAACTAACCTAACCTCGACTGCTAGAGATGCTGGAATTGTTGCCAGCGAGCATGGGAAGATCTAGCCGAAACGAAATTGAGAAGAGGAGAGAGACAGGGGAGCTTTGCAAGACAGCTGGGGAGGAGACGATGGCGACTGGCAGCTGGTGGAGGCCTGACGCTCAGGCGTGGGTGATTGGACGGTGAATGTGGGGTTGGTTCGGGTGAAGAACACAGAAGAAAGAAAGAAAAAAAATGAAGAAAGGGAAGAAGAAGAAGAAGAAGAAGAAGAAGAAGAAGAAGTTGCACTGCCACTTCATGTTTTTGAAATTTTTTTTTTCACAAGTGCAAAAATACAAAAATTAAAATAATTTAAAATTAAAATATCTCTTTTCCAATTATTTTCACCCACAATATATATATATATATACACACACTTAACAATATTAAAGTGTATTAAAATACACTAAGTCAATAATTTTACATAAATAATAATAATAATATTAAAATAATATTCGACACAAACATTTTAAATTTAATTTCACTAAGAGTCAAAGATCATAATTTAATAAAATAATTATTAAGACTGCAAATCCCATAAATTTAATTTTATAATTTATAAAAATTCAGATTATAACACTTATATATTTTTTTTATTTATATAATTTGTTAGATATTTATTATTTTAAATTAAGTCGTATTTATAAAATCAAATTTTGAAATGCACTTAAAATAATTCATATATTTATTTTGTAGTGAAACGTTTTTTATTTTTAGTTAGTGAAAAATAGATGTGGTTTTATGGCTTGAGATTACAAATTATGTGATATAATATTTATGTTGTTATTTCGTTAATGTGTTTAAGAAAAATATCGTATGTCGAGAGAATGCAACAAATCAATGACTATAGAGAGTTACGGAGAAATAGACCTCGTCTTATTGGGGCTCGCATAGTTACTACTCCTAAAGTCGCTAGAACTACTGCACAACAAGAAAGAGTTAGACAGTTAACTGATGAGCTCGATCAATATAAAATGAAGCCTGAGCATACATTATGTGAACATGTAAGAATAGTGAACCAAAAAATTGAAGGACTTATTCATAGTGACAAAAGGATGGGTGAAGTGTCTAAAATGCATGCATTATACTCTACATTGCCCTTTTATAATGGTCAACGTTTATTGAGACATTGGGATCCCTGTAAGCACTCAATTTCAGGATGATTTGAGTTTGGATGCGATAGAGGACCCAATGATGAAAATTGACTGTAAAATTAAGTTTATTGGATTTGACTTATTGGTTTTGAACTAAATTATAATTTATTTTTAAAATTTATTTATTTATTTAATATTTATATATATATAATTATTTTTTTATAAATTTTCAAAAAAAAATCAAAAAAGAAAAAAAAGAAAAAAATACAAAATTAAAAGAAAAAGATTTTGGTCGAATGGGCCAAAGGTCCATTCAATTTGAAAATGAAAGATGGTCGTATGGCCATTTATTTCGGCTTTTGCTATTTCCGACCGGAAATAGGCCTTTCGTAATTTTTTTTCTCATAATTATTTTATTTTATTTTTATATTATTTTATTTATTTATTTATTTATTTTTAATTTATCCATAGATTTTGATTAGTTGTTGTTTTGATAAATATTTTTGTTTTATTAGGTAAGTATGTTGATAAATTTATTTTTTTAGATAAATAATAAAAATAATTTATTTTATTTTATTTTTATCCTGTACTTAATTTAGGGTTACAAGGCTGTGTATATATACGTACTTTTCTTTTTACAGAGGAGGCTTTTTTTTCTTTTCTCTCTATTTTTTTGATTCTTAGCCGTCAACCAAAAACACACCCACTCCTCTTTATTTTTCACATACTTTTTTTCAAGTTTTAACCGGTAATCAGATCCATATAAATCAAAAATCACAGACCAACATAACAAAAGTCACAGGCTTTCATCAATGGTGATCACCTTCTGAGGAGAATCAATACTGCATCCATCAAATTATTTCTTCTTCTACTTCTTTCACTTTTTATTTTTTTGTTTGATTATTTTTATTCTACTTGATTTGATTTTTATTTTTATTTTGTTTAATAACTAATCCTTATTTATTTTTTTGTGTTTATGATTATGGATGGGGTGATTTCAATCCACTATGGAGAACAAAACCCATGAAGATCCATGGAATGCTATGGATTAAATTTTGTATTTGAATGTAGTTTTAGGATTTTTATTTATTTATTTTGTAATTTTATTTTGTATTTAATTTTGGGTTTGTATTTTAATTTATTTTAATTTTCCAATAGTAGTTGTTGTAATAGCCCCATTGGTGGGAATATAGTTGAATTTTAATTTTCTGCACTTTAAAATCAATTAGTAAATTAGGTCCATTTGGTAAAACCCTAATTAAAATCAATGGTGGCCTTAGTTAATTTAGGTTGTATGTAATTAAAATTAGGGATAGAAAAATCATTGGATGTATATATTTATGTGTTTATTTGGGCATGTTTGTTATTTTGATTCGTTTTGGGCCCCAACCCCACGTGTAGGTCTTAACTCACTTAATTAACAGGCTTTAAAATTGGTTTTAAAATTAATTAAAAACAATTTATTCCTATTTAGGTTAATTTAGACTTTAGGCCTACTTTATGTAATTTAAAATAAATTTAGACTTAGCTTAGTCCATTAAATCATTTCTTTTAAAATAAATAGATTTAAGATCATTTCATTTAAATTAAAATAAGTAGAATTAGGCCCATTAAATTAAATCGATTTTTTTATTTTGGTAGACTTAAGCCCACTTTTAGAATTAAAAATAATAGACTTAAGTTCACTAATACTATTAAACTATAGGCCCACCTTTAATTCTATTTCACTTGTAAATAAAATATGTAGATTTAGCTAACTTAAAATTAAAATCAAATTTAGTTTGGATTTAGGGACGTTACGCCTCAAATGCATTTTTATGTGCTTTTTCATGGATTGATTGCCTTAGGGTTAGATGGATGTTCAATTAGGGTTTAATGAAATTGCATGTAAATAGGGAATAAGATAGTAATTAATAAGATAATTCTAAATGAACACAAGACTAAAAGAAGTTGGTATTCCGTATCTAGAACTCCTGGTTACGGTGCTAGCTTGTATTAGAGAATCGAGTTACCACCACCTTCGATTTGTCCCAGTTATTACCCTGGGTGGCGACTCCTCATCTCCACGTTATGTCTTTGTGATATAGTAGTATGTTCCCTAGAGCCCTGAGCTCAACACAGTGTCATAGTTGTAATAAACTTGGGCGCGCGCTAAATCCCGTCGTCTATAGTGGTGACTCCACTGGGGATAAAAGATACTGATTCTACTTGTGTTCTTTAGAATTATTTTATTAATTATTATTTTATTCTTGCATTCATTTTTGCATGACTCCACTAGCTTCTTAGGATTGTAAATTAGCTGACCATCACTCTTAGCCTTAACTCGATTTAAGAGAGATTACTAGGCTCATCTGACCAAAGTTTGTAACCCAAGTCCTAAAGCGGGGTAGTCCTCTCTCGAGTTTGTAAAGGATGTCAGGCCCCTCTGACCTTGGCCTGTAACTCAAGTCTTAAAGGAGGGCATCTTACTAAAGGAACCTTAACCTTTTTCACTAGACTCAACTCATGTAGTGGGCTAGTAACTTCGCCTAGGATCTACCCAAATTGCTTGTGTTTTGTTGCCATGGGTATTTCTATCTATAAAAGCCCAAGCCCATACTTTAGAAACCTATTTGGGCTAATAAAGATTGGGCCACCCCTTTATACCTAGAAATGTTATTTCTATGCTTTACTACTTTGAGAGATTTGGCATGCTCGTCGGTTCTTAATATCCCCTGTTGATATTGAGGCCCAAACCAAAAAATCCTAGGATAAGAGACTCACCATTGAACACATGTGTGAGAGGAATAAGGTTGAAAGGATATATGTTGTACACTTAATTTGATACTTGTATACTTGAGTTGTTACT